>CM069905.1:39192504-39237630 GCA_036172215.1 Camellia granthamiana
GTGAAAATAGGGAAACCTCTACCTGGAACGCTCTACATGTCAAAAAACCAAAAAAATACTCAAAGTTTGAACTTAGGTGTGATGGGTCACGGTCAAAATAACACACATTACAAATTTTAAATATCTTTATTAATAATATATATATATATATATATTTTTGAATAAATAGCATTGCTGATTAGTATTATGCCCACTATATAACTAATCTAAAGTTGCTTTCTGTTGTCAATTTGAACTTCATGTAGTACGAAATCTATGCTGATTCAGGATTGAGAAGTGCTCACGACCAAGCCTTTCAGCGCTGGCATTAAGCCTTCCAGGAGCTCCCTTTTACTCAAAATTCTATCGGATGTACAGTCTTCATCCTAACCACAAAGCAAAATCATTCGTAAAATAGCAAGCGATCAGCATACAAAATAAAACAGGTCTGTGATTTACCGTAGTCTCACAAACAATGATTGTGAAGGCATACTAGTGTTGCTAGAAAACAATTTTAACTCTATTAATAAATAGAAGAGAACTTTAAATGAATAGTATCAAAAATTTACTTAAGAGTGCAATTGAATTGGAAAAAATGCAATATTAACTCACATCACCAGTTGCAGCAGACATGAGTGCTAAAAGGGTCACAGTTGCACTATGGTAATCCATTAAGATCTTGTACGCTGAATCATCTAATTTGTCCTACAACATTGACCCAAGCTTGAGAGACAAATCAGAAAAAAGAAAAAAAGAAAAAAGAAAAAAGAAAAAAGAATTAACCAACTCAAAAATACTATTTGAGTCTATATTTCGTGTACCTTGCATACTGATAAACATATATTTTTTCAAGTGTTCATGTTGCAGCATTTATTAGTAAACCATCTACACATTGAATCCTAACATGTCTCTACAAACACATCCAAATCCTCTATAGGAGGTATATTTTGCAAAGTTTATATTGTTTAAAAGACGGAATCTAACCTGCAACCACTAAAACCCTTTCCAACCAATAGTTTCTGGTATATATTTTTTCTTGGCTAAACATGTAAATTGGGCCAAATCCTTCTCCTATATTCGAAACTGGGTAGGATTTACCAAATAAAAAAGATATATATATATATATGTTGGATAGGTAGGGAAACAACTACTGAGATCCGTGAGGGCATTTAAGACAGACATCTAATCAAATAATGCCTATTTGAAAAGGCTAATTTGTGTAATCTTTTTCTCCAAAGCTCCAAGGTTTTTCTTCTTCTTCTTCTTCTTTTTTCTTTTTTCTTTTTATTTTTTTAACAAAGGAAAACAAGTGTATGTAGTCCTCCACGATTTCAGGTAAATGGAAAATACACTATAGTCTATAGACCTTTGCTTCACTTGGAATAATTACAAAGACGGTTCATACCTTCAATCGGGAAACAGCAACGAAAATGGCCCTCCCAGGGGCCTGAAGAGCTTTATTGTGAACCTAATAAAGAAAAAAAGAAAAAAAAAAAAAAGAAAAAAAGTTCAGAACAAGTAGAAGAATGAATGCCTTTATATAAAAGTAGGTAATGGCTTCAATAAGTGAAAATTGATTGACCTGTATATAAAGTAGGGATACAACTTTTGCGAGAAGTGACACTGGGTCAGTTTCAGCGGAAACTTGAGATGTCAAGTCCTACAAATAAAAGAAAACTTATTGCATGTGAATTACCATGAAATTCATGCTAACATGTCTATCATCACTTGGACGTGAAGAATGAAGGTAACCACTATTTTGATCATAGATCAAACTTTACATTTACAAGAAGAAAATAGGAAAGGATAAAAAAATAACTTCAATATAGCACATCATTTCATAGTTCTAAAACAGTTGCTAATACAATAAAGCAAAAGAACATAAGAAAATAATGTTATGAACCCAATGTGGGATATGAACCCTCGCCCACTATTTTTCCAAGGGCCCATGCTATAATCCTCAACATACAGGTTAACACTAGGATTGCCTACTTTTAGTAATGCCAGGAATTGACGATTTTGTGTGTGTGTGGGTGCAAGTGTGGAGAGAGAGAGAGAGAGAGAGAGAGAGAGAGAGAGAAGGCACACCTTGCGATACGAGTGCAGAAGAGTTCTTTCTAATTTTTTATCAAGTTTTTTCAAAGTTAACCCACTGCAGATATACACAAACCAATACATATGCTTAGTGCCATGCTGATAGAAATGTCTCATAAGAAGACAAATGGAGTAAATAAACCAGCTTCCCTACCTTTCCTCAGCTATGTCTCTCAGTGCAGTCATAAATGTTTCCACTTGCTGCAATACACAACATTAAGCTATTAGAGTCATCAATATGAGCTGAATATAAAATGATAAGCAATAACAAAGAGTTCTCTGAATGAATCAAATCAATCCCTCACAGGATGTAAAGAAAGTAGTTGAGATTACAGCTTCCCCCCCCCCCCCCCCCCAAAAAAAGTAAACCACTAAAATAGGCGAAGATGCACCGACCGAAAAAAGTTCAGATAACACAAGAAGAAAGAAATTACACACACCTACACTCATTCCCACCCAAAATTCACCCCAAGAAAAGTACCAGAAGCCAAATATAGACACCAATTATTAAAAGAGAAAGAGAGGGTGTTTCCTACAAACAACAGCTAACCTTCCTTCCGAAGCTTCAACTACTGCAACAGCCTTAACTGAAAGAGGTCCTGGAAGGCTCTTTGCCTGTAAAAACAAAAGAAGAAACCAGAAAAATTACGACTCAAATTGGTTGCAAAAGTAACTGAGCCTTATTAGGCAGCAAAATATTCCATACAAGAGTTAATCTCTCTCCAGAACTAAGTGATGCGGGTTCTGAATTTTGAGATTCTTCAACTTCAATTCCAGTCTTTAACTTGTTGAGCATGTCCTACATTGGAAAAACACTTGGTATAAGGCCTCCTGTACATCTCAACATGGATTTAGTCCATTTAGACGAAGTAAGCCAATAAGGGGAAATGGTGCATATGTGCTACCAGATTAAGTAAGAGAGTGTCCATCATAGAAGTAGCTGTGGTTCTTAACAAATGTCTGTGCAAAATAACCTGTGCATCATAAAACACCTGTTTTACTATTGTATCATCAATAGCAATCTATTACAATAGAAATAGCAGAAAAACTTACTGAGGTTGATTGGTCATCTTCAAACAAATCTAGCGCCTTTTCATATAGCTGCATATTTAAGAAAGACTGCTAGCAGCAAATATTGAAAAGGGCATAAGAAGTCAGTTTACCATAGTTTTAATAGTATACTCTCTAACTTGAAATGGGTAAAAAAACCAAAGAACAAAACATAAGGTGCTCGAGGGAATGAGGTGTTAGTGCATACTGTAGTGTGATATTGGCCTCCACAACAATAATGGTAACTTCATAGAGGAGCAAAAAAGTAGTGTATGGAACCACTAGGGTTGGCCCCAATTGCCAGAACTTGTGTTCCTTACTCCTCGTCACTCATGAGTTTGACTTCCCTCTCCCCCTCCAATGTATCCCCCAAAAAATAAGTAATATATGGCAACAAAAAAAACAAAAAATTGAAAACATCATAATTATGCTAACCTCATCAATTTTTCTTTGTAAATTATCAAGTAAATGCTTTATTCTCTGAGCATTTTCTGTTAATGCCACCTTTCTTCTCTCCTTCCATGAGTTGAGCAACATTGGTCTCAAATGATTCGCTAAAGGTCTAAGAATTGTCTCAGGATCATCCATGCCTACAAAATTGGACCACTGCATCTGTCAGAATCAGCTACAAACTAGATAGCTAATCAGTTGAAAATTTAAGAATGATAATCACAACAAAATTCAATGTACCTTGCTCTTCAAATTCAGGGACCAGCAACATGATCTTCTGAATTAGCCATTCTTCTGAGAGACTAAGGTTTTCCTCTTTCTTCTTATCTGATTCTTTCTTGGCACCTGACTTTGCATCCAACATTTGCAAAGAAGATGTATCCTTGCCTTTCCTCTGGTTCTTTTTCAATTTTGCAGGGATAGGCTCTTGGTTATCTGGACTAGTTTCAACAGCCCCTGTTTTAGCATTCCCTGCTGATTTCCCCTTTTTCTTTTTTGATCCTTTCTCAAAAACCTTGTTTACTAGCTCCGCTCTCATTACCAAGTTTCATTTGACTCAGTTAGGCTGCTGCTTAATTCATTTCTGGGTTTAGCTTCTTTGGTTGCATGCATATCATCACGCAGCCCACTACTGGAATGCCCAAAAAGATTTAAGGTTTCCATCTCCTTGTCCATACGATCAAACAAATCCTGCCAGATGAAGTAAAAGAAAAAAACATTTGCAAGAATAAGATTTCAACAAGATTCCAAAAGATGATAATAAAATGAACACATGCTTCATGTCTTACACCATATCCAGGTTCATGGCAGATTCAGCTATAAACTTTAAACAATAAGTTCACATGAACTTGGGGATTCGTCTTTTCATTATGCCAGGTTAAGTATTAGAATTAAATAAAGAAAGAGAGAGCAAGAGCAAGAGAACACCAACCAAGTGGTCCACTTTTGTGCCAAAACTTCAGCTGTCACGTATATGAAACTAAATCTTGATGTTGATGCAAAATGTGGCTCTGTTTGGTTTCATTTTCAGAATCAATTTTCTGAATTTTTATTTTTGAAAAACTAGAAATTATTAATTAATTTGATAAAGATAAACACTAAAAAATATTTTTGCATTTTTAAATATTATTTCCGCCCTCAAAAAACGTAAAACCATATGAATATGATGAGTCTTTTTTTTTACAAGTAATACATTCAAATATCACAAGCAGAACCATATGAGCAACATGAGGATTTCGGGACAACAATTATAATATTTTAATGACAAAGTAAGCTATTTTTCCCCATCCCCAACACTTTAAAAAAATTAACTCCATAAACTATTTGCTAAGTAATTGAGTCACCAAGTATAGAAAGATAATCCACATCAGTCCCCTCTCCTAAGTCTCCTGACCCCTGTGCTCTTTCAAATGAAAGAAATGTAAGTTTAATTAGTACTTTTGGCAGATCTGCCACCCATTAATTTTGCACCTTCTAACGTCTCAAAGTTGATGGAGTTTTTTTCTTCTTCTTCTTTTTTTTTTTTTTTTTTTTTTTTTCTCCCACTTACAAGTACAAGAAACACCATGTCCCAGCCAAGACTTGAACCCCACCATTTCCCCTTCGGAGGGTGGCCAAAGATACACTCACGAGTCACACCAACAGCTGGTGGTAGCCTCACATAGTCTCATCACACTGATATGTACAGTTCATCTTATGAATTTTTGAAATTATTTTAATTTAAGGAATCTCACCTGGAATACAAAGCATATTTTGATATAGTCTACAGTACATGAACACCAACCAATCTCTACTAAAATAAAAAAAATAAGAAGAGTTAATGATCCTGCCATGCCGTGATAACCACTTGAGCTGAAATCTGCCGTAAGGATGGAGGTGTAATATGAGAAAATGTCAGAACTTTATTAATAAACTTTTTTATTCCTTAACATCACCATAACAAAGCACAAAACCACATTGAAGTAGACAACTGAACCCCCTTTGAACTTTTTCAAGTTTCAATTTGTTAGCATGCAACTTTTACACCAGATGACAGCACCAAGCCATTTGATTCACATCCATCAGCTCTAAAAAATCGTCAAACTGGCTTCTTATGCCAGTTTGAGAACATGCCAGTTTGAGAACAATTCCTCATGTACGAACAATGATAAAAACATAATGTGCACACATAATAATTGGTTTATATATATGTAAAGGCTCATATTTGACAAAACTAACAACAAATTTAGAATGGTTCCTTGTAATTAGGGGCTAGTGGTTTTACCTTCACAAAGCCTGCACTGACAACATATGACTCTCCTAAGAGAATTGCTTTATTAGACTGAAAAGCAACATAAAACAAAGAAGTAAATAGAACATACCAAGAAATTAAATGCATAAGCAAATAGTGAAAGGGTAATGGAAAAACACCTTAAGGGCCACCTGAACAGATCGACAAAGGGACAAAATCTTAGATGCATCTTGGGATCCAAAGGATGCAGGTAAAATTAGAAGTGAATCAATCCTGCAGTGGTCCAACCGATTAGGTCTGAAGAAAAAGTATTCTACAATTAGGTCTGAAGAAAAAGCACTCTATAAATGCATTCAAACCACTTTACAAAATATCCTTTTATATTTAGTCATGTGCTCTAGAGAAGCACCTCAACCCAATAAACACACCAAGGCAAGGCAGCAATAAGAAAGGGCATTCATGGGACATAATCTGATAATATTATGATTATCAAATAGAGATTTATTGAATCAAACAGCTTTCAATTGGGGGAGACGGGGTTTAGAATCATGAAATATCTTTAGATATCAAAACCTAAACAGCCATCTGCCATTTATCCAAGCTAATAAAATCTGGAGTGCCTGAAATGCATATCTGAAATGAATGGGTTGCCCAGTACATGCCATTTTAATGCATTCTAATCATAAAACATCTCAAAATCACTTTAAGTAATTTTGTAGTACATGCCATCAAATAGAAAGGCAGCTAAAGCAGCAAAGATGCTGTGCTTTTCAGGGCAGTAGTTATGTTCACGTCTTCTGGAATTACTTCAATAATATCCAATGAGTTGACAAAATAATTAAAGAGAGAATCAGAAATACAAAAGAGAATAGGCCATGCTAAAGTTGCCCTTACCAGCTACCGCGTTCTATGGCATCCTCTGTAGCAGAATCCAACATCTCAATCATTGATGGATGAACAAATATGGTAACTAGAGGAATACCTTCAGGATATCTGGACTAATATGCCAACAATTTTGATTAGATAAATCTAGAGAAGCATCCTTGAATATGTAGTTATTCCGCAAACAAAAACAAATAATATAACAGTATAAAGATACCTGCAGGTACTGAATGGGCTGGGGAATTCAAGTTTATGCAGTAAATCGTAGCTGATGAAGGAATTCTGCATTGGGAAACCATACCAAACAATAAATTAAGAACATATAACCTTCCAGAGGTACACGATCGATACATACACAGCAAAGCCATAAATACACTCCAGTCACTTCATTCTTAATGTGCTAGGCGACAAGCTAATGCATCCCACTGTTAAGAGATTCGAAAACAGGCTAATAGGCTATTGTTTGCAAAAACAAAATGCACAGCCAACCATTAACGCGTTTCAATTTTTTATATTTTCTTTTTCTATTTCATCACTCTTCTCACACTGATAGAGAAATTTGAATTTGAATATATATATATAAATATAAAATGCACATATGACTACCTTTAATTTTTATGCTTATATATGTATTCTTTTTCCACTAGAATGCTCACCCTGGTGTGTCTACCAATAGATCCCAAGCAATGAGAAACACGAGAAACAGGTGCAAAAATATGAATTCAAACCTGCGAAAAGAAAGAATCTACAGACTCCTTTTGAGCAATTGCAAAAACCTGTTGCAGAAACCCGGTCAATGTTATAAGAACAAGAAGACGAATGGTGACAGATAAAAACTACTTGTATATTTGAAACCAAATTGATAGAAACAATTAATGGCATCACATACTGTGGGTGTCCAATGAACTCCTGCACGAAGTGATCCAAGAATCTCACCATCCTTCACCAACCCATTGAACAATGTTTGGAAAAATGAACTCTCAACAGCCACACCACTGGCTCCATCCATTTCATGCAATAACAGCTGCAACGAGCTCCACAACGCTGA
This sequence comes from Camellia granthamiana, assembly GCA_036172215.1. Lineage (NCBI taxonomy): Eukaryota > Viridiplantae > Streptophyta > Magnoliopsida > Ericales > Theaceae > Camellia > Camellia granthamiana. The sequence goes on from CM069905.1 coordinate 39,200,238, forward strand.
CAAATTCATCGGAACAGTAATACCCCTTGCAGCACCACGAACCATTGCATTAACACGTGCAACATAAGCAGGAGTATACAATTGCCCACCTTCAAGTCTACCTTTTACCTAAACAAATCACACAATTCAATGAAATTTACAAAACCCAACTTAATTTTCATGACAGTGAACAGCAAATTCACATACAATTATCAAAATTAAGTTATCAATGTCCCAGTCGCAGCTCTAACAAGTTTGCAACTAAACAAATCACAAAATTCAATGAAATTTACAAAACCCAATTTAATTTTCATGACAGTGAACAACAAATTGGCATATAATTATCAAAATTAGTTACCAATGTCCCGAGTGGCGGCTCTAACACGTTTGCAACTAAATAAAACCGCACAATTCAATGAAATTTACAGGCCCAATTTAAAATTTTCATGACAGTGAAGGGGGAAAAAAAAAATCACATTTAATCTAATTTAACCCTCAAAATGAAGTTACCAATGTCCCGAGTCGCGGCTCTAACACGTTTGCAATTAACTCAGAACCGACTTGTAATTGTGCTGCAAGTTCAGCCAACGCAATTTGACTGCATTCTTGAAGGCGCTCGTTAATTTCTTCAGCTACGGTGTCCCAATAAGAGGTTGAAATGATTTCACCGTTGATTAGCATGAGCGATGAATCATTGGATACTATATGTTGAGATTGCTTCTCTACATAGTATAAATCTACACCAATTGTGTCAGCGAGATCAATCACCGAAACACGCCCTAATTTCTTGATCTCAGCAACGATTTCAAGCCTCAATTGTTCCTATTTAATAATAATAATAATAAATGCATGTTATAAGAAGAAGAAATATATATATACAGACATATATGTGAGAGAGAGAGAGAGAGAGAGGTACAGGAGTGATGTATTCTTTGCCGGAGACAGTGTGGAGGAGATCGAAATCGATGATTTGGAGTTGTTGGAGTTTCTGGACCAATTCGACTACGTTGCGTTCGGATAATCGAATGCTCGACTTGGCTTGTTGAGCGAACTCGAATTGTCTCTGTAATTCCACAAGTTCTTCATCCATGGTTCGATCTTTGCTGGCACCGACACGATGAAATATGTATATATGTATCTGTATGTATCTATCGATGCGAAGAGAAGAAGAAGAAGAAGAAGAAGAAGAACAGAACGGTGTTGGATAGCCCAAGATTATTGGGCTTGAAGACATTTCATGGGCCTAGGACAAAGGTTTTCTGGACCCGTTTTCATAAGAGAATGACTTCTGTCTGATTGAACTTTCAAGACAGTTGAGATTTTTTACTAGTAAGAATCATTAAGTAGAGATTTTTTACTGGTAAGAATTTTTGAAAAAATTTAATTAGATCATATATTCATTGACTTTTTCCGGTAAAAAACTTCAATTTAATGACTTTTACAGATAAGAAATTTCAACGGTCTGGTCCAATTGAAAATTCAACTGAAAAGAAGCCAAATCCTTTTCATAATTGGAGGTTTGTGAATTGCTTATCAAAATTGGATCTTAAAAAACAATAGTAAATTATACTTTGCCCTATGATGTTTGGCCATTTTCCTACTTTGGCCTTAAATTTTTTTTTTTTCCCTTACTTTGGCTTTTCATGTTTCAATTTTTTTTCAATATACTCTTAAAACTAACTTGTGTTCAAAATTAGACGGAAAATACTATAATAACTATCACCTAACATAAAAAAAAAAATTATTATATTGGGGTTTGAGTTAGTTAATATGTTATTTTCTGTCTAATTTTTAACAAAAATTAACTTTACGAGAAAATTGAGAAATATTTGAAACATTAAGGGGCAAAGTGAGAAAAAAAAAATTAAAGGCCAAAGTAGAAAAGTGATCAAACTCAAAAGGGGCAAAATATAATTTATCCTAAAAAAAAATTACATATCAGTTTATCTCTTTACTGCAATAACAAAAAATACAAATATATCAATTTATTTATTTATTTTTATTTCCACTAATTGCCACACCCAAAAAAAAAATGTAATATGCTTCTTTTTTTTTTTTTAAGTTCCTCAATACCGATTATTTGGATCAATGAGGTTGATATTTTTTGTGACAATAGACCATTTTAAGGTGATTTTATTTTTGTACCATAACAAAGAAATTTTTTTATGGTGACAGTGGCAATAGTTGATGGTAATAGTAGTAGACTTTAGTGGTTGCAATGACAGTACAAGCCATGGTGGTGGTGGATGGCAATGCCTTAAAGCGAAACGTTAGTAAAAGACTTTTTCAAATGATATTTTTAAATTTTTTTATATTGTAATTTATTGCGTAAAAATTATTTTTTCTTTAACTTTACGACTAAAATTTTGTAGGTTAATTAAAAGCTTTATGAGGGTTATGAAATGTAAATTGTCATCACTTTTTTCTAATCGATAAGGTGACAGCGGTTGTAGTAAAATTTTTCTATTTAGATAGTGCGAAGTTTTTTTTTTCTTTTTGTTTTTTTTTTGAACGCAGATAATGTGTCGAACAAAAAAAATTCTAAATCATTGTATTTGTATTGGTATTGGCAGTGGTAGTGATGAAAATTTTCTATTCAATCAAGTGATGCTCAAGGAGGGAGGTCCAAGTACTCAAATTTGACAAAATTTCACTTGTCATAGTTCCCATCAAACCATAACTAAAGTTGTTATATTCATAATCAAAGTTCAAAAGAGAGGAACTACCATTTACTTAAAATTATACACATGAAAGTAAATATGTAGAAAAAAAAAAAAAGGGAAGACATCCTCCGGCATGTCCGATCCTTAAAAAAGAAAGAAGGTTAATTAGGTGTACAAAGCTTTTAAATAGCATACATTTTCTTATACTCGCTGTTCAAAACCTCTGAATCTGACATCACCGACATTGACCATGATTTCGACCTACCATTATGCGAGTTCTTTCTTATACTCCTCAAATTCGAAGTCTCAATCCGATGCATAATCACCCAATAACACATTATACCCAATGTAGTTGCCATTATAGTCGATCCAATGATTGTCACTGCAACTGCTAGCCACATTTCTTTCTCACCAACCACAACAAATGACAAGGCCAAGAAAGCCACTGAAATGAGTGTACAAGCCAACCACATTAACTTATTTATAATTGCCATCATTTGCTTTTTTGCCTTGCTCTCTATCACAACAACTGAGGTTTGGACCACCACAACAGCAAGAGAAATGAACAGGGCAATCGAGTCGAATACAAAAAAGATCATAAACGAGGCTGTTGGAGCAATATTCGCTTCCCCAAGAGAAAGCCCGGTAGGTATGCCTTTTGGGTCATCGACATATTGGCCAGGGACGGTAAAAATGGCTGCGAATGCCACAGTGGCAATTAGGACTGCGACCACAGTTGTTGAGTTGATCGCGTTGTTTAGGCCTTCTGTGTGCATTTTGTTGACACGTTTGGCAATTACTTGCATGCGTTTTCTTGTTTGGCGCGTGTGTTCTAGTTGGTCGTGGATTTCGTGCTTTATGTCACTCACGGTTTGTTTCAATTCTCGGGCTGGATTTGGTGTTTGGGGCTTGATGGCTCGGACGCTTAGAACACCGTGTTCTCTTAGGATTGCTGCAACTTCAGATTGTCCGGTTTTCTCTGCAGTGTCCACGGCGGTTTCGTTGCACCTGTTGACAGCTTTCGTGTTGGTTTCACTGTGGCCTAGTAGCAACTTGACAATCTGCACAAATATAATGAGCCTTATGTTAGTTTGAAAACAAATATAATGAAAAGTTCAAAAAAAATTATCATGTTCATATTGTTTTAATTTCTGTGTGAAAACAATTTTTGAAAAATCAAAAAAAGAAACTTTTGGAAAATAGGTTATTTTGAGAAAATGAAAATGGCAAAATAGAAAACGATGAAAACACAATTTTTTTTTCTTCTTTGTTTTCATTTTCAGGGATGTTTTCACAAAATTTTCCCGAAAACAGTTTTAGAAACAGGTCGCTAATCAAGTTTTCATTGTCTTTTGAAAAATGAAAACACAAAAACATGAAGTCAAAAACATGCTCTCTTCTCATCAATTTTGCTTCTGTTTTAACATGCTCTCTTCTCTTCAATTTTCTGTTTTAAGCTCATGTTTGTGTTCTTATATATACGATAGAAATAAGTGTGTGAAGCACAAAAATTAGAGCAACAATAAAGCGCTAAAATGTAGTTTATCAAAACTTCTAACCTAATAAACCTATGTCAACTGACATTTGTGACATGATTATGAACTTGAAGACAACCTATCTCAACTAACTTAGTTAATATGATATGAAAAATTCAAAAATTCAAAAAAAACCTGATTCCTCCCTTTCCGAGTTGCAATGTGCAAGGCGGTGTTGCCCTTAGTATCAACCATGTTTACCAATTCAGGGTCTGCCTTGACCAGCTCCTCCACCACTTCAAGGTTTTGACCTTTCACCGCCATGTGAAGGGCGGTTTGCCCCTTTTTATCAGTCCTTGTTGCAATTCCAAGTTCATTGCCAAGAAGAGCTTTCACAACCTCTACATGCCCGTTTCTTGCTGCAGAGTGCAAGGCTGTTTTCCCGTTGCTCTTTGCTATGGCGGCCAGGCTGCTCTCCGACTCCAAGAAAAAATCCATTACCTCCCTATGCCCTTGCATTGCAGCAGTGTGCAAAGCCGTGGTGTTTGTCATGTCAACGGTCATTGACAGCTCCGGATGGGCCTCCATTAGTACCTTCACCACCTCTGCAATACCATGCCCAAATATGCGATTTGTTACATTTTAGTCTCCATTCCTTGAAAACTAATTTCCACACTTTAGTCCTTAAAATGTGCTTTCTTTTACATTTTTAGTCTCTCGCGTCAATTCCATTCAAAATCAACAATGGAAGGAAGGACATTTTTGGAATTTTACATGAAGCGTCAACAAAATCAAAAGCACTAAATATACACAGTCCCCAAAGTATGCATTTTGTTACATTTTGTTCCCCAAAGCATGCATGTTGTTGCATTTTGGTCCCTCCAATCTTTTAGTTTTGTTGCATTATTTTTGTAAAGTTTTGAAAATAGCCCTCCTCTCATTATTGATTTTGAACAATACTTTGATATCAGGGACTAAAATGTAACAAATTGCAAGGGCATAAAGTGGAGAAAAAAAAAGATTAGGAACTAACGTGTAACAAATTGCATAATTTGGAGATCATTAGTGTAATTAACCCAATAAAAATTTATCTTCACATCAAGATGGGGCAAGTATGACAAAATCAAACAGAGCAAACACAACTTGAATATAGCTTGACCATACCCAAATCTCCTTGTTTTGCAGCAATGTGCAAAGCATCAAAACCATTCCTAGCTTTAATGCTGGCTTCAACAAGATCATAGTACTTGATCATCTCCCTCACCAATTCAACATATCCATACTCTGCGGCCACAAAAAGGGCGGTTTCGCCAGCCTGGTTTTGCTTCAACAACAATTCTTCTAATTCTTCCTCTCCATTTGAACCATTTAGGATCTCCATTATGACGCCAAGTTGCCCCGCCCTCGCTGCAGAGTGCAACGGCGTGTCATCGCGCTTCCCCGTTAATTGTTTTGTCATTTTTTTCCGGGGTGTGCTTTGCACACCTACCGGTGCCTCCATGGTAATGGTGTTTAATTCCCCTAAAACACCCCCCTCCAGTGCTAATCGATAGAGCAAAGTCTTTTATTTTTTCCCTCAAAAACCCAGATCATCAATCACATTTTTAATCCGAAAAAATCTATAATTATTCAATGCAACCCAGAAAAAGTTCATCTAGATTACTATTGAGCTCTAGGGATGAAAAGGGGAAAACTTGGAATTTGATTTCCACAGCTCTCATCTGTGGTTGGCAATGGCATATCCTGAATCCCAAATCAATTTCCTGCTCACAAACAATAATCATAGGTCATAACCATCCACACATTACAAGTTTTATAAAAAAAAATAACAGTTCCGCGCACGAGGCTGTGGGTTTGGGAAGGGTTAGATATACGCAACCTTACCTATATGCAAATATGCTATTTTACACATAATTTGAAATTTTGATTTCCAAGCCTTCCTTCTAGCAATGTTCATTATACAAGTTAATTCCAATTCCATATAAGTGTCTAGCTATATATATTCATCGATATCAGATTGTATCAGCTGATATATCAATGAATATAGGCATCAAAATTTCAAAATCTTGATACAATGATGTTTAAATTTTAAAACTCTAGTTATCAATTCTTCTTCATTTGTCTCTTTCTCCTATTTTTTTTTCCCATGTTAAAATTACAACTAAAATGATAAAATTGCATAAAAACCAGGAAATAAAAAATAAAAAAATAAAAAGAGGCACCAATGTTTACCTGGGTATGATGAAGAAAAGTGCAGCTTTTGCTCTTCTCCATCAAAAACCAATGAACCCATATGTCAATATATGTATGTATGTATAACTATATATATGTATATGTATTTGTTTAGATGAAAGCTAAGTTTGGAGCTGTTTCATTATCGTATTGAAGCAAAGAACGGTGAAGAGAGAGAAAGAGAGAGCAAATGGTAAAGGCTGAGAGGAAGGGGGTGGGGGGATATGAAAGGCACATGCAAAAAAAAAACAAACCTTTTGACAAATACAAATCTGAATTACACACACAACTGTAAATTTTAAATAAAGAAACCAAAAGTTAAAATCTAATAAGGATGGGTCTTTTGTAAAGGTGATGGTAATGATGATCAAGATTGAAGATTTCTTTTTTTTTAAGAAAAAATTAAAATAGAAAGCCTTATAAAAATTACATAAAAAAAGAAAAAAGAAAATAAGGGAAAGGATAAAAACCAGGGGTGGTGGTGGGCAATGAACCAACTGTAATACCTGAAACGCGCGTTGAGACATGAAAGGGATTTATTGGAGATGTTTGGTACAGTTTAAAATAAAAAATTAGAAGTTAAATGCACGTATTCCTTAGCCTTAAGATAATCATATTTTTTAAACTAATTTATGTTAGAACCCCACAAAGGTGTGTGTAAATTAAAAGTATAAATTAAATAAATAACAAAATAAAATAATTCAGAAAAATAATTATATAAATTATTTTCCGAATTAAATGCTTACAGAAATTAATGTCGAGATTTGTGTTAGACACAATCTCCTTAAAGTAGATTTCGCCTTTGCTCCGGTGCTTTGAGTTTTATTGGCGTTACTTCCCAGGATGCAACGACTAACACTTAAATTTGCAGCACTACAAATTCAAGTCTTGCGAACCAAAACTTTGCTGAAACTCTTTCTTTCTTTTCCTAAAATTAAATGCTGAATAAATGCAGAAAATATGAAGACAAAAAGGGGAGAAGAGAGACAAAAATCTGAGGGAAAATCAATGTTCTGAATTGCTGGAAGGCTGGCTTTTTATAGGCAGTTTGGTGGCTTTTCTGAACAGGTATAAAACCTGTTCAGACAGATTGAAAAGGCACCAGCAAATTTGAATCTGTTTGGAATAGATTCATTTCGAGTTGAACCTGTTTTGAACCCTTTGAACTATTCGGGTGGGTTGAACCTGTTTGGGTGAAGAAATAATTCTGGACCAATTTATTTTGAATTTTGAAACCAAAATTAAAAATCAAAAATAAATTACAAAAGATTTTGGTCCAAAAAGATAAGTATTGGGCCGAACAAGTCCAACCCAACCTCACACTACGTACCCGCGCCTAAGCCCAACCCAGCTAGCTTGATCAACCAGACGGACGGCGACGGCGGCGCACACGTGTGGTTTTAATTTTGAGTCCAATAGGTCTAACCCACTTCACTCATAACCTCATCCTTCCACAAACTTGGGTACCCCTTGGGGCCCATCCTAAGTATTCCAAGCTAAGGTATATAAACCCATTCAAAAGCTCAAGCCTTTCTAATGTGGGACAAGCACATTTCACAAATGTGTAAGAAACCCACCAAAAAACTAGTTCTACAAACCCGAAAATGTGCGTTGAATTCTCATTCATTTGGAAATGGTTTTGAGCAACCAAATATATGAATTTATTCACTGCACAGCATTAAACATGGACCTAATTAGAAACGTTAAAAATAATGCTTGGGTCTCACCTTAATTAATGCTCAAAGTTAGCAAAAAATAAGGTAACACAAAAGCCATTTTCCAATAATTCCTCACATGAATAGAATTCACGAGAACAAACATGCAACAAGATGCAGACAAAGAAAGAGTACATTAAGAAGATACACCACATCGAGATAGGTAGCATTTGGTTTTGAACTTCCTCTAATGAAAGCCTATCGGACTTACTGGCTAACCAATAGACGCGATGCCTTGAATTGTTTAGCTGTTTGTGTAAGCCAAAACAATAGACTACACATATTGTATCCGCGGACACAGTTTGGTTCTTACGGTGTGTTTATTTTGGCCCTGAACAACGCCTGGTAATTCATGAGCGCTCTAGAGAATTTAGCCTTCTCAATTCTCACAGAACCGGCCCAGTTCACACTCATATAGGTAATTTCTTATTAAGAGTATCCTGCTATATCTACTTGGATGTCCAAGCTATAAGAATCATTAAAAGCAAAACTTATCCTACTGACACTGCAGGTATCACTCTTCTTATCATAGAAATGGGTAGGAGTAAACCTCCTTAGTGATATGTGAAGTCATCCATAATTCGGTTGTTCCTTTGAACTTAGATTTTGGGATCTCTAGGCAACTAGGTTGGATTGCCATTAAAGCGACTTTTAAGTAATAGGCTTCAATCCCATTCCCCTCGATAAATAGTACACTTGCTCTCTGGCTAGCCCTTTAGTCAATGGATTTGCAATATTCTCCTTTGACTTTACATATTCTATGGAAATTATTCCATGTGAGAGCAAATGTCTAACGGTATTATGTCTTCGACGAATGTGTCGAGACTTACCGTTATACATATGATTCTGTGCTCGTCTTATTGCTGCTTTACTATCACAGTGAATGCATATAGCTGGCACAGGTTTAGGTCACATTAGAATGTCTTCTAAGAAATTACGAGGCCATGCTGCTTCTTCTCCTGTTTTATTTAATGTGATAAACTTAGATTCCATTGTCGACCTAGCTATGCATGTCTGCTTGGAAGATTTCCAAGAGACTGCAGCACCTCCCAGGGTAAAGACATATCCACTAGTGGATTTTGAGTCTTTAGTATCCGATATCCAATTTGCATCGTTGTACCCCTCGAGTACTGTTGGATATTTGGTATAATGTAAGCCATAATTCTGGGTATGTCTTAGATACCTAAGTACCCTAATTATCGCTTTCCAATGATCGGATCCCGGATTACTTGTGTACTTACTCAATTTGCTTACAGCATAGACTAAATCTGGCCTAGTGCAATTCATTAAGTACATCAAGCTTCCGATTATCCGAGAGTACTCTAATTGTGATATACCTGCACTTATATTTTTTGACAAATGAAGACTAATGTCAACAGGTGTTTTAGCAGGACGGTTGTCATGCTTTCCAAATTTCTCCAAAATCTTCTCAACATAGTGAGACTATGATAAATCATATCCTTCAGATGTTCTAGTAATTTTTATTCCTAGAATTATATTTGCTACTCCCAGATCTTTCATGTCAAACTTTTTTTTCAACATTTTCTTTGTGGATTTAATCATGTCATTATTGCTTCCAATAATGAGCATGTCATCCACATAAAGACAATTTATGACATAACCTTTGTCTGTGCTTTAACATAGACGCATTTGTCACATTCGTTTATCTTAAAACCATCTAAAAGCATAGCGTGATCAAATTTTTCATGCCATTGTTTCGGAGCTTGTTTTAATCCATAAAGGGATTTGACAAGTTTATAAACCTTTTTCTTTTGGTCGGGAACTTGAAACCCTCCTAGTTGTTCCATATAGATTTCCTTATCTAACTCGCTATTCAAAAAAGATGTTTTAACATCCATTTGATGTATTTCCAAATTACACAAAGCTGCAATCGCAATCAACATGTGAATGAATGTTATTCTTGTCACTGGTGAATATGTATCAAAATAATCAAGGCCTTCCTTCTGCCTGTATCCCTTAATAACAAGCCTAGCCTTGTATTTATCTATTGAATCATCCGCTTCCATTTTTCTCTTGAATATCCACTTATATCCAAGAGGTTTACATCCTGGTGGAAGATCCATCAGTTCCCAAGTATGATTTTGCAGTATTAATTCAATTTCACTATTTACAACCTCTCTCCACAATGGAGTTTCAGGACTTAACATTGCTTTCTTGAAATTTTGAGGCTCATTTTCTAACAGGTATGTCAGGAAATCTAGACCAAATGATTTAGAGATCCTAACCATCTTACTATGTCTAGGTTCATCTGATTCATTGTTATTGTGGTCTTCACTGCTACCTATAGTAGTATCAAAAGTTCTTTTATTTGAACTTATCTCTTCAGTTTCCTTGTAAGGAAAAATGTATTCAAAAAATGATGCATTCCTTGACTCAATAATAGTGTTTACATGCATATCAGGATTTTCAGATCTATGAACTAAAAATCTATATGCAATACTATTATTTGCATGACCAATGAACACACAATCAACAGTTTTTAGTCTTATCTTAGTCGTTTTGGGACTAGGGACTACAACCTTGGCCAAACACCTCCACATTTTGAGCCAATTGTAAGTAGGTCGTCGACCTTTTCATAATTCATAAGGTGTTTGATTGAGTTTCTTGTGGGATACCCTGTTAAGGATAAAGTTAGCAGACAATATTGCCTTCCCCCACAAGTTCTGAGGTAACCCTGAACTAATCAACATGGCATTCATCATCTTTTTAAGAGTTCGATTCTTTCTCTCAGTAACTCCATTTGACTGAGGAGAATAGGGTGCAGTGGTTTGGTGAATGATACCATGTTCAGAACAAAATTCTTTAAATAGTGCATCATACTCACCACCTCTGTCACTTCTCACTATCTTAATAGTTTTGCCAAGTTGATTTTCAACCTCAAGTTTATATTGCCTAAAAGTTTCTACGGCTTCATCTTTATTTCTCAATAAGTAAACATAGCAATATCGAGTGCAATCATCAATAAAAGTAATAAAGTACTTCTTACATCCTCTAGTTTGAACAAATTTTAAGTCACAGATATATGTGTGAATTAAACTTAGAGGTTCAGTACTTCTTTGAACTTTATTAAATGATGCCTTAGTCAGTTTTGCCTCAACACAAATCTCACATTTATGATTAGGATCAAATTCTAAGTTAGGTAAACATTTTAAAGCAACAAGTCTACGTAAAGAATTAAAATTAACATGTTGTAATCTACCATGCCATAAGAAAGAAGACTCAGCAATATAAACAGAAGATGTGTTTTTATTATTAAAAGCCAAATTAGGTACAATAGTATTTACATTGAGCTTAAAAAGCCCATTACTCATGTAACCTCGCCCCACATGCATTCCACTCTTGGAGAGTAAAACTTTATCAAATTCAAAAACTAATTTAAACCCATTCTTGATCAACAATGACTCAGAAATCAAATTCTTGCGAATCTCTGGCACATGGAGTACATTGTTAAGGGTAAGTTCTTTCCTCGAGGTCATTTTCAACACAATCTTTCATTGTCCTTCTACAGTTGAAGTGGAGGAGTTTCCCATAAAAAGTTGTTCCCCACTTTCCACCACTTTGTAGGTTGTGAACATCTTCTTATCTGCACAGATATGGCGGGTTGCTCCAGTATCCACCCACCATTTCTTGGGATTACCCACCAAATTTGCTTCAGAGACTACTGCAGCAAGATTGATGTCTGCCACTCCATCGGAAAGATAAAAATCCTCGGCTATATTGGCTTGTGCTAGCTTTTTGCTTGAACTTCCTCCGTCCTTGCGAACGTGACAATCCTTAGCGCGATACCCATCTTTGCCGCACACAAAACACTTGCCTTTGAACCTTTTGTTGAACCTGTTGTTGATCCCTTTGTTGATCTTATTAGTGGATCCTTGTTTGGGACCACTGCCATCATGCTTCTGCTTCTTGTTGTTGAACTTTGACCCATGTTCATGTTCTACAACATTTGCTTTAGTCTACATGACATGGTTTCCCGACTTCTTATCGGAACCTCGGTTGTCTTCCTCAATTTGGAGCCGCACTATCAGTTTCTCCAATTTCATCTCCTTGCGCTTATGCTTCAGATAATTCTTGAATTCTTTCCAAGATTGTGGCAATTTTTCAATGATTGCCGCTACTTGGAAAGATTCATTGAGAACCATCCCTTCTTCATGTATGTCATGGAGAATTAATTAGATATCTTGAACTTGGCTAATAACCATTTTGGAATCCATGATTTTAAAATCTAGAAAATGACCGACAACAAATTTCTTTGTATCGGCGTCATCTGTTTTATACTTATGATCTATAGATTCCCACAGTACTTTAGCTGTGCTTTTCACACTATATACATTGTACAGTTTATTGTCCAACCCATTGAGGATATAGTTTCGACACAGAAAATCACCATGTTTCCATGCATCGACTGCGACAACCACTTGCCGGTCAGTTTCTCTCTCGTTCAGTGCCGGTGCCTTTTCATGAGTGAAGCGAGCCAAATTCAATATGGTAAGATAAAACATCATATTTTGTTGCCATATTTTAAAATCATTACCATTGAATTTTTCTGATTTCTCCCCATGATTTACCGGTACTACCGGAGTTATCACTAGCACAACAAGTGTGGGGGTTTGAGTAATAATAGTCTCAGTACTGTTAATTTTAGTTGTCATAATTCTGACAAAATAAAAATAGTACCAATCACAAATTTATACACACAAAATATACAGAAAAAATATTTTGTAACAAAATTTCAATAATAAATAGTATATTACTACTATGTTATCAAATAAATCATTAAACAATATATTACTACTATTTGAGAAATTAAACAATATATTACTACTATTTAATTTCCTAAAACAAAATATTTGACTGCCTATCGCAGAAATAAATAAAAATAAAAAATCCACTTTAAGATTGTTAGAACCCCACAAAGGTATGTGTGTGTAAATTAAATGTATAAATTAAACAAATCAGTTCCGATATGGAGCTCGAAAATGGGTAGCTCGAAAGCCCCGAAAATGAAAAAGATGAGAATGTTTGCCTCAGCTCAGTTGCAACAACACACGCGCGAGAAATAGAAGAAGAAAAGAGAGAAGAGGGGAGGAGAGGAACCAGTCGAAGACGAATAGGCGAGAGCGACCACCGCCGAGGGCGACCGGTGTTGACACTACCGACCTGGGTCACCATCAACGACCAGCGAAAAACTCTGCCCACCTGGTGCGTTTTTTTGTTTTTTTTCTTCTTATAAATTTATATTTTGTTGTTGGAAGAATGGTTACTCACCTGAATGTGAATCTGGTCTGTCAAGTTACTCACTCCGTCAATATGGAGCTCACCTGAATCTGAATCTGGTCTGTCAAGTTATAATTTTTTTTGATTTTACTCACCTGAATCTGAATGTGGGGGATTGGAAGAATGGTTATCCATGTTTGGGTCTATGTGGGTAGATGATTGCAATTTAAAAATATGTTTGGGGGTCTATGTTTGCTCTTGTTGAAGTGAAATATAAATTTGCTGAATCTGTCTGAATCTCTGAGTCTTGTTTAAATCCACTTGAACCTTATTTATGTGAGAAACTGTGGTTGGGTAATCTGTTAAGGAGTTGGACAAAGAATAATGTGTTTTTTTAGATAGATTGTTTGTTATTGATGCTAGTGTTTATGTTTTATAATTCTGTACCCAGGCATTTGATGTCTTATAATCTCATGTGATTTAGTTTGTTGTTCCTAAAACTAAAAAATCTTTTAAAAAAGAAGAAAAAGAGACATTGTGTGTGACTTGTGGTTAAATTTCAAACCACAAAACAATTATAAGACCAGATTGTAAGGGAAAAATCTGCAAGGCACAAATTGCTGGCAAGTGGGCAACAAATCCTGGGCCAGTCATACTGTTGTTAGAGCACTGCCACATTTTTTGTTATTATTGATCATTTCCCATATTCTTCTATTTAATATGGCTTTTTTTATAAGTGGTGTTTAATCTGAATCTGTGATGTGAATCTAAATGTGAATCTATTATAAGTGGTGTTTAATGTGAATCTATTATAAGTGAATCTATTGTGAACATGTGAATCTCTGAATCTGTGATGTCTGAATCTAAATGTAAGTGGTGTTTAACATCACTAAATTTGAATCTGTGAATCTGTGATGTCTCTAACCTTATTTATGATTTGTTGTGTATTTCATTCTGTTGATTTTATACAAATTACAGTAGATTGTTTCACACAATGGACATTGATTCAAACAATCCTACATTGATTGGGGGGGAGGAAGTTGAGGAAGCAGAGAACAATCCTTCATTAAATGAGAGTGCTGAAATTGAAGAACCTAAGAAGGGGATGTGTTTTACATCAAAGGAAGAAGTGCACGAGTTTTATGCGAAATATGCCAAAAATCTTGGATTTGCAGTAGCGTACAGAACACAGAATGTTGGAGCGGATGGAAAGGTGAAATACTTTGGAATTTCATGTACTCGGGCACAGAAGAGGAGACAGAATTCAGAAGAAAACCCCCTGAAAGCATCTTTGTCATCAAGAATTGATTGTAAAACTAGGGTTAGAGCGACTTTAAAACCGGATGGAAGATATAAGTTAACTACAGTTGTGCTTGAGCATGCGCATGATTTAATTCCTACCGACTCACGCCATTTTCCAATGAATAAGAGGATTTGTACTCCTGTGAAGAGAAGATTAGAAATAAACGACGAAGCCGGAATTGGGGTGTCTAGGAATTTTCAGTCTATAGTTGTTGAAGCGGGGGGATATGAGGCATTAACATTTGATGAACGAGATGCAAGGAACCACATTCAAAATGCTAGAAGATTGAGGCTTGGGGTAGGAGACGCCGAATCAGTTGCATTTTATTTTCATAGGATGCAACAAGAAAATTCAAACTTCTATTCTGCAATTGACTTTGATGTAGATGGTCGCATACGAAACTTATTTTGGGCGGACGCAAGGAGTAGGGCGGCTTATAAAGCATTTGGGGATGTTGTCTCATTTGATACCACCTATCTCACAAACAAGTATGATATGCCGTTTGCTCCGTTTGTAGGAGTTAATCACCATGGACAGTCAATCTTGTTTGGTTGTGGGCTATTATCTAATGAGAACACCGACACATTTGTTTGGCTATTCAAAGAATGGTTAAATTGCATGTCAGCCACTCCTCCAAAAGCTATTATAACTGACCAGTGCAGAGCCATGCAAAATGCCATACAAATTGTGTTCCCACAGGCTCGACATCGTTGGTGTTTATGGCATGTAATGAAGAAAATACCTGAGAAATTGAGAGGATATTCCCAATATGAAGCCATCAAAGTCGCTTTACAAAATGCAGTCTATGATTGTTTTAGAAAAGATGAATTTGATGAGGAATGGCAAATGATGATTGAAAAGTTTAGCCTTCATGACAACGAGTGGTTGGGGGTATTATATGGTGAGCGACATAGGTGGATTCCTGCCTATGTGAAAGATGTATTTTGGGCTGGCATGTCAACTACACAGCGAAGTGAGAGCATGAATGCATTTTTTGATGGCTATGTAAACTCGAAGACGACTTTAAAGCAATTTGTTGAACAGTACGACAATGCATTGAGAAGTAAGGTGGAGAAGGAGACCAAAGCAGACTTCAAATCTCGAAACAAATTGTATGATTGCTTAACGGTGTATGAGTTTGAGAAGCAATTTTGTGCAGCCTACACAAATGCGAAATTTAAAGAAGTTCAAGTGCAATTGAAGCGACTACTGTATTGTCATGCGACTCTTGTGAAGGAGGACGGATCCATTTGTACTTATCATGTGAAGGAAGCTGTGCTTGTGGGTGACAAAATGAAGAAAGTTGAATTTGTTGTATACTTTAATTCAATTGAATTTGAAATGCAATGTGTATGTCGGTGGTTTGAGTTTAGGGGGATCATGTGTGCCCATTCCCTTAGCGTGCTCATTGAGAGGTGCATATATCAGGTTCCAAATACGTACATTATGCCAAGATGGAGAAAAGATTTGGAAAGAGGGTACACATGCATTCCAACGACATACACGAAATCCGAGGTTGCCCTCAATGCAAAGGTACATGATAACTACCACAAGACATTGGATGAAATTATAGAAATTGCTTCCAACGATGATAGTAAACACAAAGCCATTCAACTTGGGTTGAGAGAAATCAAGGAAAAAGTAAGAAAAGATGAATCTGGTTGTGCGAGTAATATGCCACCTGATAGTAGTACTATCCCACCTTGTAGTAGTAATGTGCCACCTTGTAGTACTACTCGAAAGGTTCTTAGTCCTTTGATTGCTCGCCGAAGAGGCCGTCCATGTACGAAACGGAAGGTGAGCAAGGTGGACGAAATAGTGAGTCGGTTGAAAAGAAAGAATAAAAAGGCACCAAAAGTCCAGGTATAAATTTAATTTTCTGCTTGTATGTAAAAGACTTGAATTTATTTTTGTCAAACTTTTTCACTAATGTGTGTTACTATAGGGTCGTAAGATGGGTCAATGTGAACCTCGTAAGTTGAATTTCGGTTGTACGGATAGGATGGAAGACAATACGTACGAGTTGGTATGTGTTTCATTACATTATGGTATTCCAATACAATTTTGTGTATGGTATTCATTACATTATGTTTGAACTTATTAATGATATTTTGTGATTATGGTATTTTTAGGTGCCGCAAGGTCAATCCTATTATTTTCCGTGTATGGATGGGACACAAGAGAGTGCATTGCAAATGGTGGACAAAATTGGAAGCTCATCTTTCACTGAATCAGGAATGGCGAATATAGATGGTTCAACTTTTGTGGACTTGAATATAGATGTGGACCCAAACGTTCCATATTTTTTTTAGTTTGTAAACTGGGGATTGTTACTTTTGTGGACTTCAATGTAGCCCCAATTTGTGAACAAATGTTTGTAAAGCTATGGTATTTTTGATTCTGAACAGGTTTTGAATAGATTCTGATTAATGATATTTTGATTCTGAATTGGTTTTTAACAGATTCGGGACAGATTATATTTGGTTTTGAACAGGTTCTGAAGAGGTTTTCAGATTTTCAGATTTTCAGATTTGGACAGATTAATCTGGTTTTTAGATTTTCAGATTCGGAAGTTCAGATTTGTAGATGTTTTTCAGATTTTCAGATTTGGACAGATTAATCTGGTTTTGGACAGATTAATCTGGTTTTGAATAGGTTTTGTGATTTCCAGATTCAGAATTTCAGATTTTCAGATTTTCAGATGTTTTTTCAGATTCAAATTTTGAACAGATAATCTGAACAGATTTTGAACAGATTAATCTGATCATTGCTTATTTTCAGATTCAGATTTTGAACAGAAAATCTGAACAGATTTTCAGGTTTTTAACCATATTGCTTATTGTCAGTTTGGTTAGTTCCCAGTGGTTCATATCTTCAATAGGCTACAGGGAATATAGTCTTCTTTTATGGCTAATCTTGTTTAAGAATGTGTATAATCTGGTTTTTGATGATAAAGTAATTATTGTTACAGTTACAGCCAAAAAAAAGAAAATAAAAAAAAATAAAGAAGTAATACTCTGACATTTGGTCATCATTCCCTAACTTCGACTGTTGATTTATGTTCTTGTTCTCCTGAAAAATTCTGTATCAATATCTATGAAGATCCTTAAGAACTCTAATAACCTATAATCTTGTATGATTTTGTTTGTGCTGTATCCATGGCTGTTTTGCAGGTGCAGCCATGTTTGCTCCAATGGTTAATCCATGAGAATCAAGCATGACTAAATGTAGCAGGCACAGACACAGCAACTAAATGTAGCAGACACAGACACAGCAACTCTAATAACCATTACTATTACTCTCATTACCAGACACAGCAACTTCAGAATCCCAACAAAAATTAAATG
Organism: Camellia granthamiana; assembly: GCA_036172215.1. Classification (NCBI taxonomy): domain Eukaryota; kingdom Viridiplantae; phylum Streptophyta; class Magnoliopsida; order Ericales; family Theaceae; genus Camellia; species Camellia granthamiana. The sequence continues at coordinate 39,218,190 of CM069905.1, forward strand.
TAGCAGTAACATCATCCTGTTCATCATGAGGCAAAACATTAATCCATAATCCATAATCCCTAATCCATTCAATTCATAATAATCCATAATCCATTCAATTCAACATGTCCATTCATAATCATCATGTCCATCGTTATCCATAAATTCAACATGTTCATTCAATCCATAATCCACAATCCAACAAGTCCATTCAAGTCCATTCAATCAACATGTCTGGTATAAATTGAAAATAGAAGTCCATTGAAGTTATAAAGTTCATTCAATCCATAAGTACACACATCAAGTCCATTCAATCCATAAGTACATCGATCAAATTCCCCAAAAGCTATGAACTCAGTAGTTTACATTATAAAATATAAAACAATACAAAATACAATGACATAAAGCACGACATTCAATTTCTTCTCCATCCTTCGAAGCCTTTTACCATGCTCCTGAAATTCATGATCCATCTCATAAACCCTTGTGCTTGGATCGTTAAATTCTTCGCTTCTTATAGATGTACGATGTGCAGCATTGGAGATCACGTCGTAGTCATCATCATCTACGAATTTGAAGTAATTGCAGTGTTCCTCACTAATCTACAATGCATGACAATCAGTTAATCAAATCAGGCTAACAAATTTGCAAAAAAATTTCCAAACAAATTTCCATAGTACTTACATATTTTGATGGACACACAAAGTACACACGCCCTTTATTTCCATTCTGATTGGTTCGCACAATGTGTATGGCAGCTGTTCTCCCACAATCACAAAGTCTTGGTATCAATCTTAAGTAGCTATTGTTACTAGAGGAAGAAGCCATTTTGTAATCTGCATAGAAAATAGAAGATAAATATATATATATACATACATTAGTAAACATAGGTACTATGATTTTCCTTAGAGTATATACACTAGTCTTTGCATAATTAGAGTTGATTATGCAAAAATAATTAACAAAATTAGTTCCAAGTTGAGGCACATTAAGTAGTTTGCATAATTAGAGTTGATTTCCCATGTCAAGATTGAGCTACGTAGTCATAACTCAGATTGTTATCCAGCTCCGTGGAGTTTGATCAAATACTAGAAATTCTGCTGAAGTCAACCCAACAAGTCATGTAATTTAAACAATTATTGATTGTATTTATGTGATGGAAGTTGTTACAAGTTGGTGTGCTAGTCTTTGTTGTGTATAGGCCTGCACAAGTTCATGTGTGAGTTCAGTTGGATAATAGCCTCAATTTGCTTGGACCCATGAAAGTCGTTTCTCTCGAGCTCCCTAGTAAGTAAAATTCATTATAATTGATTGCTCCCTTCTACTCTTTTTCCATCCCAAAAACAAAAATTGTCCAGGTAGCTCAAGCCAAAAAGGTGGAATTCATAACTTCTCATAATCAACTGAGCTTGACAAATTGTCACACCAAGAACAGAGATAAATGTCTTAACTTGGGTTAAGTCAAACTTTCAATTTGATGGGTCAAGTACACAAAATAAGACTAAAATAAGTTGAAGGTTTTCTAAATTGGTTTTACTAAACATGTTGGTATTACAATAACAAGTTTATTAGAATCAAAATGATTTTATATCAAGTTCAGCAAATCATTTGACCCTTAATTATCTTTGAGTAACTTTTGATTTGTTGTAATACATTAAGAATAATAATATATTCAATAACCTATATTGCATTCATCTTTTTCAGATTTTAGATTTATTCCAAGGGCACGTATATAGTGCTAGAAATCTATCAAATTACATGGGCATAAGTGAGCCTTTACCAAACTTTCTTCCGCTGTTACTAAAATTATCTATGTTATTAAGACTAATACTTCAAAAAAATTTACTAGACTAGAAATCCCTAATAGTAAAAATAAAAAATTAAATTTGAAAAAAATCCAAAAAAAAAATGAAAGTAGTCGACAAAAATAAAAATAAATTTGACCCCCTTTCACTGGAGGATGTGTGAAGAACAAATTGAAACTGAAATTGAAATAAAAAATGCAGATCACAACTTTATTTATAACAGAGAAGACCATTCAACAAATTCAAAATCAAATTCAAAATCAAGTATAATGAAGTCCATAATCAAGGCCATTATAGAAATTCAAGGCAAAACCCACAATGCCCAAACCCTAACAAACAATCATAACCCTAATAATCAATAATTGAGGATTCTGAAAAGCATGTTCTACAAATTCAAGCAAAAACCAAAACCCTAACACAAATTTCAAATTTCTTTTTCTTAGCAATCAAACAGAAACACAAACCCTAGTTTTTGGTTGTGGTACCTTTTTTCCTGCTAGTCGACACTGCCGTATGCGACTCAACACCCGTTGCTGAAGATCTCGAAGAGAAGATCTGTAAGAGAGAATCTGGAAGAGGGAGAATGAGTGAGTAGAGAGGATCTGGAAGAGGGAGAGAGTGAGTGAAGGGCTCGAACAATAGAAGCAAAGTCCAAATCGAAGGGAAAGAAAAAGAAAAAAAAAAAAAAAAAATTTCATATATGAAACGACGTCGTTTCATATATTCGGGGCTTTCGTGCCTGAGCTTTTCGAGTCACAAAACATTTTCCATAAAATAATTCAGAAAAATAATTATATAAATTATTTCTCAAATTAAATGTTTATAGAAATTAATGTCGAGGCTTGTATTGGACATAATCTCTTTAAAGTAGATTTCGCCCTTGCTTCGGTGTTTCGAGTTTTACCAGCGTCTACTTCTCAGGGTGCAACAACTAACACTTAAATTTGCAACACTACAAATTCAAGTCTTGCGAACCAAAACTTTGTTGAAACTCTTTCTTTCTTTTCCTAATATTAAGAGAGACAAAAATCTGAGGGAAAATTTATGTTCTGGATTGCTGGAAGGCTAGCTTTTTATAGGCAGTTTGGTGGCTTTTTCAAACAGGTATAAAACCTGTTCGGATAGATTGAAAAGGCACCAACAGATTTGAATCTGTTTGGAATAGATTCCTTTCGGATTGAACCTGTTTTGAATTGTTTGGGTAAATAAAAAATAAATTACAGAAGTTTTTGGCCCAAAAAGATAAGTATTGGGCCAGACAAACCCAACCCTACACCACGTACCCAGGCCCAGCCCAGTCTGCCCAACTGACTAAATGGTGGCGGTGCGCACGTGGTTTTAATTTTGGGTCCAATGGTTTAGCCCACTTCACCCATAACCTCACCATTCCACAAACTTAGGTACCCTTTGGGGCCGATCCCAAGTATCTCACGCTAAGGTATATAAACTCATTCAAAATCTCAAGCCTTTCCAATGTGAGACAAGCACATTTCACAAATGTGTAGGAAACTCACCAAAAAATTGGTTCCACGAATCCGAAAATGTGCGTTGAATTCTCATTCATTCAGAAATAGTTTTGAGCAACCAAATACATAAATTTATTCACTATGCGACATTAAACATAAACCTAATTAGAAACGTTAAAAATAACGTTTGGATTCCACCTTAATTAATACTCAAAGTTAGCAAAAAATAAGATAACACAAAAGCCATTTTCCAACAATTTATATTATTGTTGCTTAATAAGGTGTAAAAGTTATACCAAATAATTTGGCATAAAGTCTTAGAATTTTAAAAATTATAAACAATTTAGATTAGTTACTCCAAACAAAAGACTTGTATTTTAGTTAGGCCTCATCTATGAATTGACTATTTTGGTTGCCTTGATTTTTAATGAAAAAAAGTTAATATGCTTGGAAATATTTTTTTTTAGTTTAATCAAAAATCATAAATTAGTGAGATATATAACTTTTTTTTAGTGACTTTCTAATTATTTGATTTTTTTTTATAGAATTTTTTTTGACTATTTTAGTCAAAAAACCAAATTGCCAAATGGGATCTTAGTCAACTTAAAATTGGTTATTATTTTAAAAATTATTAGATAAAATAATTCAAGATATTAGATAATGGGATAAAATGTAAGGACAATTTCAAATAAATGGTAAAAGGAAAAATAATGTTAATTTAGTAAAGTGCAAGTGAAAAATTATGCAAAATTTACCCTTTTTCTAAAATGTGCTATAGAGTAAATCTAACCCGAAATTCAAAGTGTTCCTTCACAACACATTCTTTTCTTTGAAATAATGAAAAAAAATCAACCACTTTTATGATATTAGGTTCGCCTAATGCATTTTTTCTCAACTTCTAATTAGAATGGAACAAATTAAGAGTCTTTTTGTAATTATTTTCTTTCTATCCAATTAGAGGATGAGCATGTAATTGATTATAAAAACATAGTTTTATTTTTTCGGACATATAATGAGGGAGATCGCCTTTATATCGAACTTGGGATCATGAGAGTGCTCAAAAACATCTCTTAAAACATAGGTTTGATCAAAATAAAATTTAAAAAAAGTTTATTTATCAAAACAACCTTTGACAAGAAGATAAAAAAGAGTATTAGTGACTAAGAAAATTAAGTTTATTTATGACTAGATTTCCCACAACCTTAATTAGAATTGTTTGAACTTCATTAATAGGTGGATCACCTCCTGATTTTGTGGCTAATTTAATTTCTATCCCTAATTTTTCTAAGGTCAAATAATTCCTAATTATCCACTTTAAGCATGTGAGATCTCATTTCTATATTATAGGGTGTTTTGAGAAGATGGATAAAAATTACCTTTTAATTTTTTTGACTTTTTTTGTGAGAGAAAGAAATAAGTTAAAAGTTGAGAAATGATTTCTAACCCACTGTTCAAAATATATATCTATTAAAAATCTGTTTCTTGCATTTTCTTGGAATGTGAAAAATGGAACAAAACAACTGAAATTTATTCAACCCATGAATGATTGCACGTGTTAATCAAGTGACATATATACACAGTTGAGTAAGAGGTCAAAAGGTTGGTGATGGGCACAAGTGGATAAAAGTGAATAAAATAGAGTCAACTTTTTTTCTTTTTTTTTTTAAAATATAAATTTGCATTGAAATGAAATTCTTAATCCAAACACAATTTAATAATTTCAAAACAACAATAATGATGGCATACAATTTTTATTTGGGCTTTGTTTAAATTTTAAATTTAGGAATGAATTTGTGAAAATAAAAAGTGAATGAAATAAAAATTACATATATATATTTTTTAATTTTTTTTTCTTTTATTCTCTTCATAAATTTAAAATCTAAATACATCATTTAGTATTTAAAGCCACACATATTTTACAAACCATAGTAGCACTATATATATTTTAAAAATTACTATATAAATTAACAATTTTTATATTTATTGATGTGACACGCATTCATAAATTTTTAATTTTTAAAATATGACTAACATAATAAGATGTAGTAAAATTATTTTTATGGGAGAGTCCAGTCCTTGGGTTCATCATGGACCTCGCATAGAGTGAGTTGTTGGGCCCCCTTGGGTTCATCATAAAGCTCGCATCGATGGTTCTGACCATATGTGTAGAGCTCGTCGTATATTTCTTCCCCGTAAAAAAATCACATTGATCAGATATTAATAACCATTTGATCAAATCACATTTGTGCCATAATTTTAAAAATAAATTGTTAATACAAATATAATCTAATTAAGTGACTATCGATATCTAATCAACATGATTTATTGCAAAGATAAAATATTCGATAAGTTTTACATATTGAACGATTTGAATCATCAATGCAACTTCCATAGTGAGCCTATAGAGACCCAACACCGCCCTGCAATTAAAAAACCCAACAAGAGAGAACTCAAGCCCTATATACTTTATTGGTATAACTTTTTTTAACCTCAACATTAAAGTTTATAGTTTTTTTTATTTTTTTATTTATTTTTTATTTTTAATGAAACATTTCATACAATGAAGTCAAGCCATATTATCTGACTAATATATGTAGGGGAAATTGTGTAATTTTTAATTCTACATTTTAAGCTTGTTTAATTTTCAAATTGGACTTGGAATTTAGGCTCATAGCTCAGCCCAATAATGATATTGGCTCTTAAAAAATTGATAGAATTTTTTATATTCTATATTATTTATTTACGGAATATACTAAGAAATATATAAAGTCCTGGCCTTGTAGAGCTTTCCATCAATTTTGGATTTATGACAAAGATTTGTAAAATGAAAAGACAATGGAAGGAATTGTTAACTTCTATATCATTCACTTTTCCGGCCCACAAATTCAATATTCAAACATGAAAATAAAATTTCATCCAAAAGCAATCCTATTTCATAATTTGGATAAAAAGCAATGCAAGTAATTTTGAATAGTAACCCACATTTCTCTTTTCTAACCACACCAATATAGTTCACCTCACAAAACACATTTTAGAAAAATTTCACCATTATGCAAATCTACAAGCATAACACAACACATACATTCATAAGCAAAATGATTTACAAACATAAAACTTACACCAAAAAAAAAAAGAAAAAAAAATGGTAGAATGATGTGTAAACAACATTTGTGAAATTATAAGAACCATGAATGTTTTGATTGAAAATGAAAGGTTCACAAGATGTCAACTCATTCCATGTAAACATTCTATCCAAAGTTTATGTTTGTATATCATTACTTACAATATAGACAGACAAAATGAAGATAACAGTCAGTTTAACATGCTTCCAACATTAAATTTACCCTTTACAAGCAAGATAATGACTTTCATTTCAGAGCCTAAAGTAACAAGGTACATTTCCACTCTCAATTAATTGTCTAATCAACATTTACTTTTCATTTTTCATTTTTCACGTTTAATCACAAACTTTTGAATACATCTCAATGACTGCTATTTGTCAAGCGGAAAATAAACACGAATTTGGCAAGGGGCTAAAATAGCCAATTAGCCAAAAAGTTATCTTTTTAGCCAAAAAGTCAAAGATTCCCTTTTCTCTCTACTTTTTGCACGTCGTTTCGTAATTAGCCAAAAAGTTGGCCCAAACATACAGGTTTTTCTTACCAACCTTTTTAGCCAATTAGCCAAAAAGTTACTAAATTAGCCTGTTCCCAAACGAGGCCGACTTTGGAGACATCGCGATCTGCCCTTCACTTAGAAAGAAAAGTCAATTTTTAAGAACACACTAATTTCTACGTTTTGTTGGTCAAATAGCCCTTTTGTGTGACCTTCAAAGCCTGATTAATGCGACTTAAAATAAAGCTTTCATGTCGAGCCCTCTGGAGTTCTGCTATTACAAGGGGACGATATATGGTAACCACTCAATGCCACCCACAGTTATATATTGCATGTCCTATAATATTTTTAAATAAAATTAACAAAAAAGGCTCACATTTGTTAATAAAGAATTATTTCTTGCCTTCCACATAAATACTCTTACCTTATCATATCCCGTGGACACCTATACTACGAGGAAATAGAATACTCCATGTAACGCAGCTACAGTCAATAAAGCAATCAGATATATCCTCTCAGTAGAATCTCCGACCCAAATAAGATGTTTTCAAAATTACATATTAATCAGCATCAAGCTCAATTAACAAACTGTGTAAATAACACCAGAAAATAAATATAGGTCAAAAAAAAATATACAGAGCCAAGAACCGTCACCACAAGGGGACACCCAATTTTTTATTTTTATTTTTATTTTTTAAATAAGAGGACACCAAATTTAACATGGTTCAACAAACAAATGTAGATCCAACTCGACCAAAAATCCAAATTGCCAATAGATTTTTTAGTATTTGGCAGTGAACTGACATATCAGCAAGCTATTTTCTGCTTCAATGCTACTCATGAGGTTTCCAGTTAGATCTAAAAGAACTAAAAATTTAAAATAAAAGCATAATCATACTATTAAAATGGGTGCCGATGCCATAAAATCATTTTGCCATTAAAACCATGAATTACATATATGTTCAACATAGTTTGGGTTTTACTAAAAAGGCATGTGGTGAAAAGCCATGTTTGCCAGTATGACTAATACGTAGGAGATTGATACAAATGCAGAATGATATCTGTGTAAGTAATATGCCACAGTAATTCTGTTCTTACATCAGGAAGACAAATAATACGGACAGAAAAAGTCGATGGCATAAAAATGTCACTCAAATCTACTCAAATGTAAAGGGCTGATAAACTGGATCGAGTAGCAATCATGGACTTCCGAGTATGTACCTTTTATGGGTTCATAGCTTCTACGGTTATTTATCCTTCATCTCTTCTACCATTAATTTATAAAGTGCAAATCCCCCTTGGTGGCAGCCCGGCATTTTAGATGCCATGTTTTCTAAGTCGTTCTGATACAGAAAAAATAAAATAAAAAATGAAAGTGCATCAGCATCTATATCATCAGTGAAAGCAAGAATTTGTAATACTAGGTTGAGATGCAGCATCAGCATGGTCTTGACATGTAGTGGTATAAAAAAATCAATTTATCAATCATGCAAATTAACCAAATGAAGACACCTCAAGGAACAAATTGAATACAAACTAACCATTGAAACAGTATAAAGCTGTGTTGACTCGTAGCCATCTTGTGCACTAGAATATAGTTGTTGAATTTCCTTTGAAGGAAGACTGCATTTTATGAAGAAAAATGCCGCTGGTCTAACATTCAAAACTCTGCGGGATACACCAATAAAGACTGGAAAGCACTGCATGAGAATCAGATCAAACACAAATTTTTTAGAAAAAAAATAAAATATCCGATTACCAAATGCATAGTCAAGGCATCAAAAATAGCTTCACTACTTGCCTGCTCTCATCATAATTTTACCAAAATTACATTCCTGTATTTTTTGTTTTTCTTATCGTTATTGTTATTGTTCTTTTTATAAGAAATCACTTTATCCAAGAATACCTTTACATTTGCTGAAAATACGAGGTAAAAAAGTAACAAGCTATCCAACCCCATTCTAGTTCTCTTTTCATTTTCATACATCTTCTTGGTCACAAAAACAAGTACACAAATACACATCATATAACAAATAAAAGTATTAAAAAGAATGAAATTAATTGTGACATGATCATAGAAAAATAAAAAAAAAAGATATAAGAACATAAGACGATAGTTGCATATTCCTATCATTAACTACAACTTACAAGGGATGTTGCAGGTACTCCAATTTCTTCAACTACTTCACGGATAATGCTGTCAAACATCTCCTGAGAAATCTTTCTATTAATAAGCTCAGTGTTGTTCTTGTCTTTGCCACACTGATGAGATGCTATCCCAATTTCTTCAGGCTGTCAAACATCCAAGTAGTATATTTGAACAATTAACCAAATCAACCGTGTATTAGGCCTTGTTTGGCAAGTGGCTTTTTTAGCCAAAAAGTCAAAAAAATACTAAAAAAGCCAAAAAGCCAACAACCTATACCAAAAAATCAAAGATTCCCTTTTCTCTCTACTTTTTGCACATCTTTTTGTAAAAAGCCAAAAAGTCATCCCAAACATACTAGTTTTTTTTACATCATATTTTGGCCAAAAAGTTACTAAAAAAGCATGTTTCCCAACGAGGCCAGTCAGAAAAAAAAAAAAGATGCGCCAAGTCAGAACACTGTTTACAATCACATGATTCCCATACACACTAAAGAATAGAAGAATAGTTGCACTATAAAATAAAATAAAATAAAATATTACAAAAGCAAGCTTGTGGAAGAGTAAACTGCCAGTGGCCAGCTGAATTACAGCGTACAGGTAATATAGAATAGTTTATCTGAAATCTAAAAGAGAGAGTATATAATTAACTAACTTTTCATAATCACGTATGAGTTTCTAATAAAAAAGGGTCTATTATTCAGCGTTGTGGGTGCTAAGTGTAGACTAGATACCAAAGAAGCATGGATACTTCTAAGAAGATAACATGTCCGTATTGGACGGACACTCGTAGGACACTTCCTGACTGGTGTCAAGACACATATCCAAACGTATCCTATTACATTTCAAGAAAATTTCACATCCGGACACACTTCGAACACTTGGGGACACATATGTTCAGCACTTAGAAACACATCAAACACATTACGAGTTTGAACAAAACAACTTAGAATCCAATGATTAAAAAAAACAGAGTATATTTATACCCTATTATTCCCTCATCTTTTAAACTTTAGAAATTAGTGTTATGTTTTATTTTTCTATTATCTTTGACTAAAAGATTCATACATATATATGACATATAAAATCAATATATGAAACTATGTATTTTGGGCGTGTTCCCCACATGCCATGTCTTATATTTTTTGAAAATTGCCTTAGAGGCATATCCATGTTTATGCTTCTTAGCTAGATACCTACCTAACATCCAGCTTTATTTGTACAAAGTGGTTATCCTTAGACCTAGTGCTTGTTAGCCTAAGGTTTTAATTGCACCCACCAATGGCCCCAGTCACAAGTATGAGTGTGCACAAGTGAACCAATCAACCCGTAAACCGCACTGAACCAACCTTCATGGTTCATTTGGTTTGGTTCTCATGACAGTTGATGGGTTGTCAGATTGGATATTCAGTTCACCCAAACCAAACCCGAGAACTAATCTGATGCATGCCATGAAAAATATTACAGCCCACCATCATATACACCCAATAGGTCGCACCATGCTATGGCTAGTAACATGTAGCATAAAAAACTAACAAATACATCCTTCTTTTACAATGTGGGATCGTTGATGCAACAAAACTCTCACAATAAATGCATGCCAACTCATAAAGAATCTTATCCCATAGTGGTAACAGAAACAACTTCCAACCCACCTCTTCCATATATATGATCGTCATTTCCCCATATTACTCTTGGCCCACATCCCTCATATAGCAACTGTATTCACCCCATTGGCGTGGTATCCACAGCAACATTGTCTCTTTTACTTCTTCTTGTAAATATATGAGTGGGCCATTACAGGCAAAATAATTGGATTTGTTGAACCCATCAGGGTAACATGTGCTATGTGGCGCGGGTTGGGGGGGGGTGGGGGGGGGGGGGGGGGGGGGGGAGGGGGGGGGGGGGGATATGGCTTTTTAAAATTTTAACCCAGGGTTCAGAACTGAATTCGTATTTTCTTGATTTGGTTTGGTTCAGTTTTGGCTTGAGATTTTGAGAATCGAGTAGCTTCAGTTCAGCTCTAAAACCAATCCAACCCATATACACCTCTAGTTACAACTCTATGAAATCTAATAATATTTTTGCAAGTTTATGATTAGATACCTCAGGATGGCCTCCGGGAAAAACGTAGTGTCCAGGAAATTCCCCAACATTATGACTTCTTTGCAGCACGAGTATTCTCTTGTCAGATGTCTCAACAATTGCACCATTACCCAGGGGATTTGAGGTGTGTTGGCACTGTCTACAATCATCTACGAACAACCAAAGGTATTGTGTTTTAGGCAGGAATATCTAAGGAATCACATTGGCAAGACTCTAAAAATATCAAGACCATAATTAGCAATATTGGTAGATTCAAACTGTTCAAAAACATGAAATGTCATAATTTTTAACACAAAAATTGAACTTGAAACTTGGTATGTTATTCCAAACTTATTTGTTCAACATCCCATTCTTTTCTTGCATGGTTTCCTCATTTAAAAATGTAGGAATTTAACTAACTAATTTACAGTTCATGTTGCAAAAAGAACTACCCAGTGATTACTTTAACACTCTTTACAATTTTGAGAATATGGCAAGATGCAAAATGTTGGTTGTGTACTAATAAGACTTATTGGCCCATTTAGAAGTCTTTTTGTGTAATTGGACACAACCACAAGACAATGATTTTGAAAAAATTAGGATATAGTTACAGCGGGGATACAACAAATATTTTAATATATTTCTATTTTCTATGCATATGAATATAAATTTAGGGCACCAAGATGCAAGAGGCGATGCAAGAGGCATCAAAGCATATGTGGGTGAATTTTATTTTTACTTTTATTTTTTACTTTTATCCTTGTTGTTTTTATAAATTTTATTTTAACCCCAGATCATCTTTCTAAAATAATAAAAAAGAAATTCACAAAGGTGTATTGAAGTGTGTCCAAACATAGGGCAGGACATTATGTGTCTGTGAAGTGTTCCTAAACTGTCTTGCAAAAAATAATAATTATTAAAATTGATGTCATATGGGGTGTCTGACACGTGGACATGCATGTCCCCAACATGCCAGTGTCCCATACGTGTCTGGCATGGACATGACACCCATTTTGAAGTGTCAGTGCTTCATAAGTTTTTGCGATACATTTGAAGTGTCGGTACTTCATAGGCTTTTGCGATACATGAGACATCTCATCTCATTGTAAGGAACCTTCAACAAGAAGATCGTCTAGGGGTTGGATATTGTGTGTAGGTAGTCTAGATTCAATTCAAAAACTGAAAGTACAACAAATGATATTCTACGCAGTATTTAATTTCATACAACTTTACCTTCTGATGGAACAAGAAACTTTTCCCACAAAAGACTTAAGTTTGTCCCCACAAAAGTCCTGAGTAATAAGTAAAACAACATAAATCTCATCATTGTAGGAGAAAAGATTGATTATAAATTATATAGACAACAAAGTCACAAAAAATGAAAACAAAAAAAAATAAAAATAGTATATTGAAATTTCAAAATAAAGTCAAGGGCAAGAAAAAAATCCAAAGAATCAAACTAGGTTGATCAAGCACAAAGAACAATGAATGTGGATTCGGCAAGACTACTGAAGTCCGTAGGTTGTGAATTCAACAGTGGTTTGTAAGTTGTGTCTTGTAACTGTTCATTCATCATAGTGCTTGGTTTGAGTCAAACTTGGATTGGTCCCATGGTTTTCTCTATTTGGATTTTCCAAGTAAAAAATCACAAGCTTCATCTATTGTGTGCTTATGCGATTGATTTTAATTTATTGTTTGCGATTGTGTTTGGATAAATTAATTTAATTGGTGATAAAAGCAAAATCATACAAGAGAATGAAATTATGTTGTTCACATTCAAATGTCATGGTGAACACAATAAAAATCTGATTCAATGCACCAACTAATCTCCTTAATTTGAAATAGCTACCTTCATCTCAAACTACATTTTGGCGTCAATCAACCGGTTGCTCAAGTGTTTGTCAATGAATTGTACTTGTATTTTTTATGTAAATAAATTCAAGCAAATTTACATTGCTTTTAAACCAACATTTCTATTTGAGGTTGTTTAAGGGTTGATGATCAATTTTTCTTTTCTTAGGGAGCTGGCCCACATTTTACTTTTACATAACCAACAACAGAGACCTTTCTAACAAGAGACTTCTAGAATGTAATTTCTTTATGAACTTGGACCATAACAACTAAAATTTGTAATTCTACCAAAAGAAAACTGAATTTCCACACTTCAAAAATAAACCAAGTCAAGAAAACAAAGATACTCCTAGACCCTTCATTCACCATAATTTCTCTTGGAATGGTATTAAATGTGATCTGAATACATACTATATGAAAACTTTAATGCAATGGAATTCTGTAAAGGGAAACACTAAGTGCTATTTGTCAGTTTAAGTGTCTCTGTGTGTGTGTGTGGAGGCAAGAGAAAGAGAAAGCAAACCTATAATCTGTCAAACCAATGTGGAGGCAAACATGATGCTTTTGATTGGAGTCACCTTCACTATTCAAGTCGTGTCCACCATACTGCAAAAAAATCAATTAACTGGTAAGAGATAATTAGTAAAGTTGAAAATCTATCGAAATAGTACACAAAGTAAACTTTCATTCTTAACATATATTGACTTATATTCTTAACTTTTTCATTCTTAACACCAAGATACCTCGTACCCATACCCTCAAATATTTGTATTGGCTCTTTTTTTTTTTTTTTTTTTTTTTGGTTGTTGTTGTTGTTGATAAAAACAGACATTTATTGGATCTTCAAATATGTTCTCTAGTTAGTTTAGATAGGCTTTAGAATTCAAAGTTATTTAGTTCTCTAATTTGTTTGCAGTGACAGTCCTAAAAGTTTAAGCCTAGATAAAACCAAATATTTCTTCCAACTCAATAGAAAACAAGCTACAGAGAAATTTCCCAACAAGTATCCTCTCTTCTGTGATGCAACTCAAACCATAGGTGTGATGCCTACAGAATTTTGGAAATGACCCTAAAATATTATTTCTTCTGTCAATGGTTTGCACTTTAAAGCATTTAAAGCTTAGAACCAGATAGAAGCAATCTTTGCTTTAAACCACTAAACCATGTTCAATGAACAAATCCATTCCTCCTTCAGCAATTATAACACCTAAAAGAAACACGGGTCATGGTACTGTTCACAGCACCTGGAACAACTTGAAAGTTTGCTTTCCCTTAATTTCTTTAGCCCTCCAAATTGTTACCATTGCTTACACCAATCACAGACTCCTAAAAAGGACAGACACTTCTAAGAAGATACCATGTCCATGTCAGACACTCCACAACATGTAGTGGACATGTGTCCAAATGTGTCATATTATTATGTTTAATCTTTTTAGAACCCAGCATTCTTTGCACACTCAAAAGAAAACTATATCTATTAGTTAGACACACATGAAATACATGCAAGTTTGAAGAGAATAAGATGGGGAATCAATTATTAAAATCAAAAAAATGTGAATTTATATCTATTAATCCTTTCTCTTTTAGAATTTTTAATTTTAGGAACTCAAAAACCTAAATTTTTCAATTTATTCGTGAATAGAGCTTTTTTAATTTTTTATTAACACTTATTTTCCAATATACATAATTTCAAAGATGATTTCTAACTATTTTGATATAATGAAATATAATAAATATATTTGTTACGTAAAAATGAAGAAGATATATTTACATGTATATATACATAACTATTTCTTGGAGTGTTCATTCTTGCTAAGTTCCATAAAAATTGTCGTGTCAATGTGTCCATAAAACCCCACGCCACTAGCTGTTAGCCATGAATGTCTAATGAAGTGAGCTGCAAAAGAACTTCCCTAATGTTGTCCTACATTAAATTATATTGTTAATTTGTATCCCAACAACCACAAAAGTTATTATCCTGCAATCTAATCAGCAAAAGCTGCATTAGGTGAGTGTTGGTACTCCCAAGGTCCCTAGTTCCTTTGTTGATTAGGGCATCTAGAGCTCATCATGTCCATTCATATGATAACCTACATCACGATCCCAGTAGGCCAGGTGGCACCCAATTGGTCTCATAACCTTAATTCCAAGGGCTCAAGTCCTCTCATTGCCAAGAATAAATAAAAATAAAAAATACAACACTGGCATTATATACAAATGCCATACGAAACATCTAAAATCAGATCGTATGCCCGAAGTAACATGACAAAATTAAGAAAAAGCAAATACATGAGACAAACTTGCATTCCAATAAAAATTGACATACCCTGAACTTTTTGCCATTGAATAACGACGTGTTTTGTAGAACCCTTCGATCCCATACCTAATGAAAAAAAATAATAATAATAATAATAATAATAATAATTTAAAATTCAACTTCATGATTTAAGATTGGTCTAAATGTCCAATAAAAAACAAACTAATCCATTTTGTTTTGCAAATCATTTGAATACGGAAAATGGTGACAAGAGAAGAGTTATTACCCAAGTAAAAAAAATAAATAAATAATTTGCATTAGAGATTGGATAGTGTTGAATGAATGCAGCCTTCATGAACAAGGAAAAACCCATCACAAGAAATGACCATTAACGTTGTGTTTGGTTCATGAATTTGGGTAGAGATTTGAAAAGCAAAAGAGAAAATATAGGTGAAATGTGAATGAAATATAACTACATTTCACACATCTTTTCCCTTTTCCTTCCCAAAACGATTCCCAAATCCATGAACCAAAGGCAGCCTAACTTGAAACCTTCAGTCCTCTTTCCAATTTCAATCCAATTAACAATCAGTTATTATGTTCAAGTATGTCATTGCCGCATGGAATTCAACATTTTAAAACACAATAATGGGTTGCATTAATTTCAGATGCTCTGCTGAATTCAGCAAAAGATCTCAATAAAACCCTATGATTACGAAACAAATATATATATATACATATGCAATGACATACGTATCACATATGAACTCAATTATATAGCTATGATTCACAAAAATCGACAATGGAGCAAGGGACAAAACCCACAAATTCTAACCTCAGAAATGGAGTTTTCCAAGTTGATGTCGGGATGGGGAATCCTATCGAATGCTTGATCAAAAACCACTGACACCTTCGTTTATACAAAAATTAACAGCTCATACGCAGAGATGAGATAGGAAAGGAACATGAAAGAATAAGATTAATTGAAGATTGTAACATTTCGAAAAATGGGACTCGAGTGAAGTGGAAGAACCTGTGAAGGCGAGAGACCTGAGGGACAAGTAAGAAGAAGTCTGTAAGGAAGACGATCGTGATCTTGATCGTCGATCGCCTCTGCGTTCTTCGCCTTCTTCTCCATGGTGATACTAATCAGAATCACCTTTGGTCTCAGAAAATTCAACACAAATTTTTTTTTTAGTCAAAAATTTTAGGCCATAGTCTGCATTTGTGAAACAATTTTAAAAATAATTTTTTTTTTAAAAAAAAATTATAAAATTATAAAATTTTATTTAGTTGTATATTTTTTTAAAGAGGAATATTTGGTTGTATGTGTTATGGATTTAAAAAAATATATATATAAATTAATGAAAAAGTTTATAAATATTAATGATTAAAATTGTAAATTTTTTCATAAATTTGTATTTTTTTTCCCTGCCATCACTGGGATGTAATTTCCTTTCTTAAAAATAGTTTTAGAATTTAGGATTTTTTTTTTTTTTTTGTGGTTAGATAAATGTGAGAGAGAAAAAGTAATTGATTAATGTGTAAAATGTGAAAAAATGAAAAAGAAAAAGTGATTGATTGATAGTAGAGAGAAAAATAATTTTGAATTTTTTTTTTTTTTAATTTTCAACCAAACAAATTTTTAAATTTATTTCACAAAAATTGTTCCTCAAGAAACAAATTAAACAAGGCAGTAATATTTTTAATTTTTAATATTTATTAATTTTTTAAAATATTTTTTTACAAATATTTTATTTTTTAGGTGTATTGAGAAAGTAAAAAAAATATTTTAAATATTTTAAAAAATTCACTAAAAACAAAAACACGAAAGACAAACAATTCAATTTTCCAAAAATCAATAAAAAGGAAACAATATATTTTTGCAATATATTGATTTTTGGTTAAAAAATCAAAAAATATTATGAGTTGTCACATTATTTTCTCTAATTTTTTTGGTATGTTTTCTCATAAAAAGTTAAAAAATAACTTAAAAAATGGGTTTGGTTTATCTCACGTCATTGTGATTCCAACTTGAGATAGCGTTTGGGCTCAATAGGCCTATTTTGGAGTCGACTTTGGTGATTAAATCGTTACTTTTTAAGATTAATTGCGTATAATATTAATGCAAAAAATCAGATAATTGGACATCGGTAATTATATGCTTGAATCATATTAATTTAAAAAAAAAAAAAAGAAGACAACAAATATAATTTCAATAATAGCTATCAATTTTTTATAATACAAATTTGATTCAAATATATAATTATCAATATCTGATTTTTGTTATTTTTTGTATGAATATTTTATTCAATAAATCTTAAAAAGTGAGCAGTTTGAATTACTGAAATTGGTTCTGAAATGGACATACCAAGCTTAAACAATCTATTGAGATAGCCAACACGAAAGAAACGTAAACCAAAAAAAATCTATTCCCAAATGAGCCCTCAAGTTGGGTAACTTATACTAACTTCTCTTAATATCTAAATAAAATACAAAAAGTTCTAAAGTTTTGATATGATTATACTGACTTTCTTTTAGTAAACTTAAAAAAACTAAAATTAAATGATATAAGGACACAAAGATACACAAGGTAAAAAATATATATTTCAATAAAAAACGATGATAACATCATTTTTTTTAAAATTCATATGACTAACAAATTTCTAATAAAAATGAAATTAGGTGTTATATGAATTAAAATCTTATAGGAGCCTAGTATAATTATGTTAAACTTGTAAACTTATTGTATTTTTTTTCAAACTTTAAGGGTGTCAATATAATTTACCCATTTAAAATTATTGTGTTTTTTTATTTTTTGGTTTAATTTTTGAAAACTATTTTTGAATTTTTATGTTTTAATGTTTTTTGTTTTTAGTTATTTTTTAAATATTTTAATCATTTTTTTAGACGCATCTAAAAGCACTTACAAAAATAAAACTTTTAGGAAAAAAAATGAAAATCTACTCTCTCTCTCTCTTTATTTGGTGATTTTTTCAAAATTTTTTAATATTTAACTTTTTAAGTAAATCTAAACCAAGTATATTTAAAATTTTAAAAAAAAATCACTAAAGAAAAAAAAAAAAAACTCAAAAACCGTTTTTTATTTTTTAAAACAAAATACAATTGAAATATTGAGAATTAAAATGAAGTAAAATGCATACTTTATAGACGGAAAGTCGAGTTTTTTTTTTAATATTCCAAAAAAGAAATTATTTAGAAAATTGACCGGCTTTTTAAATTATTTAGGAAACTAACCTGCTTTTGAAATCGCATTTTGAAAATACGATTTTGAATTTGAAATTGAAATTGCATTTTTAACATGCAATTTCACCATGTCATCATTTTCAACTTGCAATTTTTAGGTGAAATTGCATATTCAAGATATAATTTCAATTTCAAAATCCCATTTGAAAATGCGATTTTAAAAAGTAGGTTAATTTCATAAATAATTTGAAAAATGGATCAGTTCTCTAATTAGTTTTTTTTTGGAATATTTAAAAAAAACTCCGGAAAGTCAGTCATATATTTCCAATAAATCAATAAATATAAATATAATAATTATTATTATTATATTGAATTCAACTTTTAACTATGAAAAATGTCTACTACAACCATAAAACATACAACAAATCCAAGTTGCCCTATTGATCGGTTTAAAATTGACTATTTTAATTGATTTTTAATGTTTTACGAAAAGACATAAAAAGTAGGGAGAGTATTATGATAATTTATAATATTTTTTTATTTATTTATTCCAAACCTAAGGAGAATCAAACTAAAACGCACGCCTCAAATATGGATGGAATCGTGGAAACTATAAAATTTAGCTTGTTTGGTTCTATATTTTTAAAATTATTTTTTAAAAAATTTTATTTTTTTGTTTTTTTATTTTTACTGAAGTTTTTTAATATTTTAAGCAATTTTTTTACTTTTTAGACACACCTAACATAAATACACCTAAAAAGTAAAAAAATTATAAAAAAATCTTTTAAAAATTCACTAAATACCAAAAATACAAGAATTCAGTATATTTTTTATATTTTTATGTATTTATTAATTTTTTAAAATATTTTTTTACATATTTTTTACTTTTTAGATACATCTAAGTGATGTGCATCTAAAAAAGTTTAAAAAAATGTTTAAAATTTAAAAAATATTCACTAAAAACACGAAAACCAAAAAACTCAGTTTTCAAAAAATTTAATCCAGAAAACTCAAATAAAACACACTGATTT
>CM069905.1:39237830-39418591 GCA_036172215.1 Camellia granthamiana
TTTTATTTTTACTGAATTTTTTTAATATTTTAAGTAATTTTTTTATTTTTTAGACACACCTAACATAAATACACCTAAAAAGTAAAAAAATTGTAAAAAAAAATCTTTTAAAAATTCACTAAATATAAAAAATACAAGAATTCAGTATATTTTTTGTATTTTTATGTTTTTATTAATTTTTTAAAATATTTTTTCACATATTTTTTACTTTTTAGATGCATCTAAGTGAGGTGCATCTAAAAAAGTAAAAAAAAAATGTTTAAAATTTTAAAAATATTCACTAAAAACAAAAAAAAATACGAAAACAAAAAAACTTAGTTTTCAAAAAATTTAATCTAAAAAACTTAAACCAAACACACTCTGATTTTTATTTTATTTTATTTTATTTTATTAGTAACAAATAAATTATAGTCCAAGGGTGATTGGCAACTTGGCAAAGGCTTGAGGATTAAGCCCCGAGGTCTCAGGTTTAAAACTTTCTTGGGCCAATCTCTTGGGCATAACACAGTTGATTAGAAGGTTAACCTCAAGCCAATAAATTATAAATATTATGAAAAATGAAAAATGTACTACAACATTCTAAGAGTTTTGAAAACCAAATGTTTTGGTCTCTAAAAGTGAAAATTATCAAATTATCTCTGCAAGGGGCGCTACCTTAAACCTGCAAGCGATATTTGGTTTCTAAAAGTGAAAATTATCTCTGCAATGAGCGCTACCTTGGACCTGCAAGCGAGTGGAAGGATTTTCCCTGTAAATGGCGCTACCTTGGACCTGCAGGCGAGTGGGAAGATTTTCCCTGTAACAAAAAAAATATAAAATAAAAAAAAATAAATTATAAATATTATGAAAAATCTACTACAACATATAAGAGTTTTAGAAACCAAATGTTTTAGTCTCTAAAAGTGAAAATTATCTCTACAAGGGGCGTTATCTTGGACCTGCGGGACTAGGAGGATTTTACCTGTAACAAAAAAATAATAATAATAAATATTATGAAAAATGCACTACAACATATAAGAGTTTTAGAAATCAAATATTTTGGTCTCTAAAAGTGAAAATTTTGTTACAAAAGACATTTAGGATCAATTTCTATCATCGTGAGGATAGTCGCTAAAAGGTTGTCTCGAAAAGTCAAAAATAAGGTTTTTAGCTACAAAATTTTGAAAATGTCACTAATAAATAGACTTTTAGGGACAAAATAATTTGGTCTCAAAATGAATTATATTTGAGGCAAAAAAATTTAATTCCAAAAGGAAAATAATTTATCACTAATATCTAATTTTCATTACTAAAAATATAATAATGATATTTTTTACAACAAAAATATTTAATCCTTAAAAAATAGTCTTGTTCTTAAATTTTAGTATTTAAAATCTTAATTTTTTATAGTGATGTATCGATTTTGACATTTATGAAAAAAGTTCAGCAGAGCATACAACAATCCAGCAAACACACACCGCAAAATTGGGTGAATACTTTTTTTTCCCCCCTCAATTGGTAAGAAATAAATTATAAATATTATGAGAATAATCAATATTATGAGAATAATCAAACTTGCCATTGAACTATACATGAAAAAGTATCCTCTACATAACAATAGAGAATTTAATGTGACTCTGTACTTACCACTGAATCTGACCCAATCTACTGAAATTAATCCAATACATAACAATAGAGAATTTAATGTGACTATGTACTTACACAGAATCTGACCCAATCTATTGAAATTAATTTTACTTATCAAAATTTTTTAAAAGTACAATAACAACCACATTTGTATAAGAGTAAGATTTGTGAATTGGATCGTGTTGTCCAAGTTTATAGAGCTACCATCAATCCTATTCTGACGAATTATACACAGTGACTAAACAAATAAATACATTAAATTATTAGAGTAAGTTTCGTAATGAATTTTACGTACCTAAACAACACACCAATGAACTACAAACAAGCCTATTTCTTTGTATAATACTATAAAATCACTAATTTTGTACGACAATTGGACAAATATCATAACACACCACAAGAAGTTGGTGTAGTGGATGGCATTTATTCGGTTTGCTGGGAAATTTGGTGGGATGTTGAATTTGTTGTGTCTAGTATTCTCATATGAAAAATTAATGTTCACTTTGTTAGGTGTCACTTGATTGAATGAAAAGGCACTCTAATTGTTGCCTACAAATGGTTTTAATTATGAAAATTATTAGAAGCAACTTCTTCTTTTTTCTTTCTCTTTTTTTTTTTATTATTATTATGATAGGGAGAGAAAGGAACCCTTACATTAGTTTGACATCTCCTTCAAACTTTTATTCCTGCTGTTAATGTTAAAAATATTTTTAAAAATATATTAACTTGATCAACTTGATCATTATTCTTTCATTTGATCAACTTGATCCAATTCAATCTTGATTATTGAAGCAAAACTTATGGACACATATATTTGGGTATTTTAAAGATTTTATTAAGAAACATCTAGGAAAAATTGTCATAGATTTTCTTGGGTAATGATGGAGATTGGATTTTTAATGTGAGGTCCAAATATAAATAAACATAAGTTATACGTCAATATTTCCAAGTAAAATTCGAAATAGAATTTCTGAATTTATAATATTGATGTTTTACTAGTGAAACTGTCTTATTGAGAAAAAGATGTTGTGTCGTGTGCATAATTTTTGTTTGTTTGTTGAACAAGTGGACTATTCAACGTCAGAGATTGTGAGAGGAACCAAGGGTCAACCTGATGGTTGATTCTGTTTCAATAAATCAAAAAAAATAAAAAAATAAAAAATAAAACTCATGGTTGACTAAACAAAAATCTTAATATAGCATTTGTGGGGACGTATTTTTTAGGTCGTGTTACGTGGCCGAGGTGCCTCGGAGGTGTTGGTCGAGATGCCACGTGAACGAGCTAGATTGCCAAGGTGATTGTGGTATTGCTGAGATCTGATGTGGTAATACTGGAATCTAAGATATTTGGATAGAGGATAAGAGTTCTGGATAAGTGATGCGCTTACTTCAAATAAGGATAAGGCTTTTGAGAAGTTCATCCATATCTAATTAAGAGTCCGAGATAAACATTATGCTTGAGTTCTATGAAGTGAGACTTCTAAGATATGAGGGCATTATTGGCTATAAAAGTTAGACACCTCCATGGGTCTAAGGTATACTTTTACTTGTGCACTAAGTACTTATTTGATATCTTTGAGAGATAAGATTCACTGACTTGATTGCAGGAGTACCCCCGAGTGGACGAGCCACTGTAGTATTCTCATTTTCTTGTGTGCAGGTGCTTGGTTTTATTTTATTCTGCCGCGTGCTCTCTCGCTAAGTTTCTTGTTTGGTTGTGAGGTCGGAAACAACACCCACAATTTGACACTATCTGTGGAAACTTAGTATAGAATAGATAGCCAACGCCGAACAAGAGATGAGAGTCAGGAACGACATGCAAAGTGAGAAAGAGGAGTACGTAGATCCAAACGTTGAAGGAGAAAACAATGATGAAGAAGTGCAGAAAGTAAATCCTGAGGCAAACAATGCTCTAAGGGGCCGTAATGGCTCAAGAAGAGGCAGCTGAGAAAAATATTACAACGAGAGTGACTACTAAGTGTGGAAAGGAAGGTGCCTGAGAAGAGACGATGAGCTAAAGGACTTGGCGAACAAGTTGGTGAACCTGCGGATCATGGTAAACTTCATGATGCAGAGCAAGGTGATGTAGCCGACGTTGCCTTTACGGGAAATGCCGACTCTAACAGGAAACGCCTACGCCCAGAAAGAGGGACTGACTGTAGTGCCAACAGTCCTACTGTATAAGAAGAGACCTGGGAATTCATATCAGAGATCACAAAATACCGGGCAAACAGAGTCACGGCGAGAAGAGTCCCAGAGAACCTCGAAGACCAAGGAAACCCAAATCAAAGGATCTCGACAGGTCAACAGGTAAGGCTACTTTGACGACATGGTAGACGTAGAGAAGTCTAAAAGGATACATCCCAACACAGGTAGCAGCACGTCGATTTCCGACTTCACAACCAAACAGGGAACTTAGCTAGAGAGCACGCGGCAAAATAGATTAAACCAAGCACCTGCACACAAGAAAATGAGAATACCACGGTGGCTCGTCCATCTGAGGGTACTTCGACGATCAAGCCAGTCAATCTTATTTCTCAAAGATATCAAACAAGTACTCAGTGCACAAGTAAAAACATACCTTAGACCCAAGGGGGTGTCTCACTTTTATAGCTAGCAGTGCCCTCGTCCGCTAGAAGTCTCACTTCATAGGACTCAAACACAATGCTTGTCTCGGACTCTTAATTGGATATGGATGAACTCCTCAAAAGTCTTATCCTTATCTGAACTAAGCACATTACTTATCCAGGACTCTTGTCCTCTATCTAAATATTTTGAATTTCGATATTACTGCACCAGAGCTCGGCAATCCCACAATCACCTCAGTAATTTGGCTCGTCTATGTAACATCTCGGCCAACACCTTGGAGGCACCTTGGCCACGTGATACGACCTCGAAAATACATTCCCACAACTAGGGGTGGGCGCGGGTCGGTTGCGGCCACAGAACCTCCAATCCGTCATTCATCCGCCAATTGGAGAAGATCAATCTGTATCCGTCCGCTAATCCAACGGATGTAGATTGAACGGATTGACGAATTAACGGATTGATACGAATCAGTTTGGCGGTTTAAAATTTTATAAATTTTCAATATAATTCAACTAGTCCAATTATTCAAAAAAAAAAAAAAAGTATTGCAGTCAATAACTTAAAAAAAGTATTACAATCACTGCATGCCTCATCTAAAGAAAGAAAGTTTGAAATTTTAGAATATTACAATTACTGCATGCCTCATCTACATATTACAATCACAGCATGCTTCATCTACATAAAATATTACAATCTACGGTTCTTAAAATATAAAAACAATTCAAATCACCAAAACCATGAACAGAGCAGTGGTAGAGATTGTATGCCTCTGTATTGTTACATCTATATCTGTTTTTGAAAACAAAAACCAACCAACAGATATCATCTTTTTTATTTATTATTTTTAGAGTTAGATTTAAAAACCAAAAAATATAGATAACTAATACATTTATTTTTTTCAATTCAAAAAATATATTCAAGTTAAAAACTTCTTTTCAACAGAATATTTACTAAGAGTGCTCGCGGTTTTGCAGTTTGGTTGTGGCCAAAGAAATCTCAAATCCACCATCCGTCCAAAACTAGGCAGATTGAAAAAAATCAATCCACAACCGTCTGCTTGTCATCATGCATCCGTCCAAAATGCGGCAGATTGGTTCGGTTCGGTCGGTTTGGGCGGATCGATATATCCGCTGCCCACCCCTGTCCACAACTACCCCCTAGGTTCTATTACCTCAACAACCTAAGGTAATGGAATCTATATCCTCTGATCTTTAACATGTTGGCTAAATAACATGCTAGAGATACTCGGCGTCAGGAAACAGGGACTCAGATGTCCACTCGTTAAGACCAAGAACAAACATGTTCTGTCTTATCCAAATCTAACATCTCAACCGAGATCTCACTACAAGCTAAGATCATGGCTCCACTAGTTCACGAATTTCAAGAGCCTCTTATTGCTCGTGAGTTGTTCTGTCATAACTGTCTTAACCGTATTACCTCTACGTGTCGTCATCAAATTGAAACGTACCAATTACGTTCTCATTATGTCATATCAACTCTACCACACGCCGCTTGATGTCAGCATGGGCATGTCTCCCCAAGCGGTTGAATCATTTCCCTTTGCCGCCCTTTTGAATTCCACAAAACACTCTTTCCCTCTCTCTTTGTCCCTTCATTCTGTGTTCACCACACTTTTTCTTTTCTCAGAGCCTCTCTTTCTAAACTTCCATTACCAAACCTTCAAACACTCTACAACCACTCCGTTCAGTCATTTCTGGCGAAGCATCAACCACACTATTCCAGTAAAAAGTATCGTTTGACTTTGATGAACGTGATTTCAGCGTTCATTTCTCCAATCACAATCTGTAAGTTCTCCATTCCTCTTACCTTAAGTTTATTTCTCCATGTTCTTCGTGTTTTTTAGCATGCTTTCAAGTTTCCTACGTCTGAACATGTACTCTGCATATTACTTTTTTCGTTCTTGCACACCAACACTGGGTTTGCATGAATCATCCTCTTTAAGCCCTTGTATTTAAGCTTTGATTCAATTTCTTTTCTGCATCTGATTCCTGTCTTGAATTTGTTCTTGCTTTTTTCAGGTATGTCTGTGCATTTAAGCTTTTTCATTTTTCTGAATCTGGCTGCTTTTTCTCTTGTCATTTCAGATTATTGCCACATATTCTTGTTGCCCTTAGATTTAGAATTGAGATTTGCTAGAACATTACACACTAGGAATACTGAAACAAATTGTGCTCACAACCTCCCACAAATTTCCAGAATCTTCATCCCAATACCCCTTAGGTTACACCGAGGTTCATAGATCAACATAAAACACAGAACCTTTCCTAATAGAAAACAACACCAAACCCACTTAGCCCAGGTCATGGGTATGCACAAGTGGAGCGTAGATAACCCTACTAAGATAGAGAAATTTCGCTGAGAGTATAACATCCTGGCCAACGTCCATATTGGACTTGCCGGCGATGATGATTCAATCATGCCGGGAGAGAATTAAAGGCATTTTTCTACAGTGTCAATCCTTGAGGGCAGAGTTAGGTTCCCCCTCAACATCCTATTTAAGGAAGTGCTCCACTTCTACAAACTAAACCTCATACAATTAGCCGTTAACACGTTCTGTGTAATCAATGGGATAGCCGAGTTCAATCACTGACATAGAGCCCAACTCAACCTTCAGGATATCCAATTCTGTTACACAATGTGTGCCCTTCAATCCAAAAATGGCATAACCTATTATCTGAAACCAAGGTCCATAGCCTTCAAGATGATCGCCGACCTCCCTGATTCTAACAAAAGTGCGGGAGACGATTATCTTATTGTCTCGGACAACTAGGAGTTTGCTTTAGACGATGACCTCTACCTCTTTCCACTCCCCAGATGCATCCTGGAAGACCATAAAACTAAGTCACCCTTAGAACACACACCTGTTGTCCATCATCTAATTAAGTTCCTCATTTCATCATATTGTTGATCACTTTCTCTTATATTTTTTAGGTCTCCCCCAGCCCCGACAAAAACTTCAGGAAGTACTACATTCCTAGGGCTAACTTGCAAAGCCTCTTGGACCTATTTAAAAACATCCGTAAAGCTTCCTTTCTCCTAAGCTATATAACAACATACAAGTCCCCTTTCCCCGACATCTCATCTAGGAGTAGGATTCCACCATCTGCATCAACACCAACTGCCTCTTTAAGGGTTGATCAAGGATCTTCTTCATACCCAGCCGATCAACCATCAACATCAGCTCATTCTCAACATGTGCTGCCTTTTGAACGCCGCTACCGCCAACGTTCCCCAAACACCCTTGTAGGTAGGACCCGAAGCAAGAAACACCGAGGCTCAAGATTACCAGATTACGATTCGAAAAATTCACAACTTGCTTTTCCAGCCATCAAACTTGGGACCAGAGTCACCATCGCCGCTACCTCTGAAGAAATGGGTTGCAAACCTACCATCACAAAAGATTTTCTCGCTAGTCTTTCCAACGTTGTCATTGTCTATTCCTCTCTGTCTCTCCAAATAGTACAGAAGTTAGAGAGAGTGAAAAAGGCCAAAGTCACCGTCACCCTTTCCTCCTCGAAGAAAGATCTTGAGGACACAGTTTCCATCTCTAAGTTGGCGGAGACTAAGAAGAGGCAAGCCACCGTTAACTCCACCGATGCCTCGCCACCAAAACGACCTAGGTCTTCTGCCATAGAAAACACCTCAAACGCTTTCATACTCGACATCTCCATCGACGGTCGTCCCATCAGACTGAGCGAGAGTGCCTTCCGCTAGCCTGAGATAGTTGCGGCCTTATAGGTTGCCGTGCTTCTTCCTATCGACATGGAAGCGATCAGCGACTTTAATAAGTATGAGCACTTTGCGTTCATGATGAGGAATACCATTGTGGTAAGCTTCTATTTCTTCTTTCTATCCAGCATTTTATACTTAATATTCCTCTTATTGTTGTACTAATGTATCTTCTTTTTGTTACAGACCATGCAGCATGCCCATGCATTCGCTTATAAGGCCGAATTGATAAAGAAAGGCCTTGTCAAGAAGACTCAAGAAGTAACCAACAACCTGCAACTTAACGAGTCCGAAGCAATAAGAAAAAGGTTGCTGGACAAGTTCAATTCAGAGAGAAGAAACGAACAACGGGCCGAGGCCACAGCCAAGGCTGCTGAAGAAATAGCTATCAAAGCCGAAAAGGATCTGGCTAAGGCGTTGGCTATAAAGGATGCGAGCTGCTAACGAAAAAACCTACACCGAGGGCCAGGTCGACGTCAAGGAGCAGTATTAGAAGCAAGTCAAGCAAGCCTGCAACTGAGGCTATTATCTTGGCTGGGTTGCTACTCTGAATAAGCTATCTATTCTGATGGACTCACCACTTAAAGATCTCGGCTAGCTTGACGTGCTCTTCCCCCCTTCCACTGCCCAGTCCTAGGAGGAGGAGAAGAAAGAAGAAAAGGATGACGTTGAAAAAGACGCTGCTGCTATTGGGGCTAAGGCCCCAACTCTGAATGACGAGGTCCTAGACCTAGTTAGTGAGGACGAGGCCAAAATTTCCAAGAGCACTGATTCGAAGAAGGCCAACAATTCTGAGGCCGAGATCGCTGCAGCAAACAAGAGCCTAGATGAGACTCTAAAAGAGATAGACCAAGAGGTCACTGCCGACGTTGAGGCTAAAAAGGGTGCTGCTCTGTCCATTGATACTGACACATTGCCAATCGTCGAAGTGGAGCAGACCGAAAATATTGCCCTAACAACCAGTACTTAGGATTTTTTTTCCTTTCTTTTGTTTGCTAGGCCGAAGTGCTTTCTGGTGTACTTAAACAATCTTTACTTTAACGAATTAATTTCTAGTTTTTGATAGAGTGTTGGATACTTGTTTCTTCATGCTGTTTTCATATATCTTGTACAATCTTGCCATCCTTTAATGAATTGTTCTAAGTATAATATCTTGGATAATCATATCGGATTGAAACATCTCGAATATAACTATTATCATACACCTCTGATAACTTCAACTCATAACAAATTTTATAAAAATTCTTACAAGTGTCACATTCACTTGACTCATTTATGCTCTCTCTGCCCCCTAATGTGAATCTAAGTTTTCACTTAGATTTACATTAAGAATGTATCGTCTGAATCTTGCCTAAGTCTGACTTAGACATCCATGACTGAGGTCATCGTGTTTAGCTTGCCTAAACAAAACACTTAAGGCTTAATCTTAGTGCACCAAGAGTACTATCTACCTCGGCTTTTCGTACAAATTAGCTAGATCATGGCCGGTTCCGCCTTGTTTCTCATTGAAACATCTCTTTAACTTAGTTCAACTCTACCATCTTTGTAAGTCTAAGTTAATCGTCTTGTTTATAGTAGGAACATCGGCTTTAGGCTTTTCTGTCTTATCTAACAATCATGAATTTTAACCATATTTTGTAAAGAACAAAATCAAACTAGTATTTTATTAATCAATACTTCGGCTAAACAACATCTAGATTGCATAGAAAAATAAGAAATATTAATGATAGAAGAATTTCAGGTTGCTGGTATTCCATGGTCTTGGCAATTTCCTACTATCACTGTCTTCAAGTCAATATGCACCATTACTGGCAACCGAGATGATTCTGTACGGTCCTTTCCAGTTTGTGCCAAAATTACCCTCTCTAGGATCTTTTTTGTTGTTGACGGCCTTCCTTAGGATGAGGTCTCTAATTTGGAACTCCTTGGGGTTCTCCTTCTTGTTGTATGCCCTGACAAGTCTCTGCTAGTATGCTTCCAGCCAAATTGCTGCTCTCTCTCTTATTTCTTCAATCAAATCCAGATCTCGAGCAAGGAATTCCTCGTTCGTCCCATTCTCTACTCCCTGAGTTCTGACTCCAGGAATGTCAATCTCGAGTGGTATAACGGCCTTGGTGCCATAAGTCATAGCAAATGGTGATTCTTCAATAGATTTTCTCGACGTAATACGGTATGTCTATAGAACATTAGGCAACTCATTCACCTACTTGCCCTTCGCAGCTTCTAATCTCTTTTTATTCCATCCAAGATGGTCTTATTGGAGGCCTCGGCTTGGCCATTGTTTTGAGAAAAGCTAGGAGTTGAGTAGTAGTTCTCGATCTTGTACTTTATATAGAAGTTCTTGATCAACTTGCTATCAAACTGGGTGCCATTATTTGCCACAATGGCTCTTAGGATCCTGAATCTGGTAATAATGTTCTTCTAGATAAAATTCCTCACATCCGCATCTCGGATTTTGGCCAGAGGTTCAACCTCCACCTACTTCATGAAGTAGTCCATGGCTACGAGTAAGAATTTTCTCTGTCCAGTTGCCTTAGGCAATTGCCCAATCAGATCCATGCCCCACTGGGCAAATGGCTAAGGATTGGATACTAGGTTTAGGTCTCCAACTGGTTGATGTATCAAGGGTACAAACCGTTGACACTTCTCGCATTTTCTGACATAAGTTTCGGCATCCTTTTACATATAGGGCTACCAATACCCTTGTCATATGGCTCTGTGGGTAAGAGATCTGCTCCTTGCATGGCTTTCACAAACTCTTTTGTGGATCTCATATAAGAAGTCTTCTATCTGGGAAAGATACACACATCGTAGTAACAATTCAGTGAAAAACCTTCTATACAGATGACCTTCTGCCAATAAGCAAAATTTGACCAACTTGAGTCTGATCTTATGTGCCTCATTCTTATCTTCTGGCAGCTTGCCATCTTTGATGAACTTGACCAATGCATCCATCTAGCTTGGGCTTAACTCTATGCACATTGCCTTATATTTTGTTATCAGAGGCTCCACGCTTGGTCCTGACAAGTAGTCCACCATGATTGCTCTTGGTGTGTTTGATTTTATAGCGCTTGCAAGATTGACTAGTGCATTCATATGGTTGTTGTTTTCTCGGTAGACCTGCTATAACCGACACTTCTGAAACTGGGCTAACAACTTGATGATCGGCTTGACATAGGCCATCATCCTCTCATCTCGGGCGGTATACTCCCCCGTTGCTTGATTCACGATGAGTTGGGAGTCGCAGTAGACTACCATCTCCTCAGCTTTGACTATTGCCTCTAGCTTCAATCCAACGATCAATGCCTCGTACTCTGCTTCATTATTTGAAGCCTTAACCCCTAGTCGGATGAATTGTTCTATCATTTGTCCATCTGGTGAGATTAACACCACTTGTAACAACCCCGACCTATGATTAACTATTAAACCATGATTAAGAATGCTTAATAAATAATTAAGACGAAATTCTAAATTAATTGCATGTGTGTGGGTGGCATTATTGTGTCTCTATCTGCCTATCATAGAAATATCTATTTGTGTTTCTGTTTTGTTCTGCAAATTGAAGGCCTTATCGACATCTGATCATGAAATTAAAATGATTTATGTGGTATTTGGAATTTTTTAGAATTTTATCGTAGTTTTGATTGAAATTCAATTCGGAGCAATTAATTAATGTCCATTTGATTAGCTTTAACTAATCACTATTAACTAAGCCTATATAAGGCTAATATGTGCTTCAACTCCTCTTTTTGCACATCTTTGAGCCTACTCAAACAAACAAAACGTGAGGGAGAGTGAGAGAGTGAATTCAAGAAGAAGAATGGGAGGAATTGCTAAAAAACTCAAGAGAATTGGCTTGGCACCTTAGTGAATTCACCATCTAAAACTTAATTGAGAAGTGGAGGTAAGGATTCAACCCTTGGTTTATGAATCATGATGTCTAGACCTTGAAGTCAAGAGAATTAAGTTGAGTAATGAAAGAATTAAGCTAGGAATGAAGAAAATTGAGCTATTCATGCATGCATGCACTTTCATCACATTTTTTGGTTGAATTTCAAGTAATTCTCACATGCATGTACCAAGTTTATCTTAGTTTTCTATCAAATTGCCTCATTTGATCATGATTTGGAAGCTTTAAAGTCAAGAACTTCTATGCATGTCATGTTTTCAACATTTCAACATTTCAAGTTTGAGTTTGAGCAATTTACATGCATTTGGACCGTGATTTTACGAAATCGTTTTCATTTCAAGAAGTTTTATAAGTTTGCATATATATTTTCTCAACTTTGGGCCCAAAAATATGTGTCTTGAAAGGTTAAAGACGGGTTTTGAAGCTTGGAGGTGAATCTGAAAATTCCAAAATTCGACCCCACCACTTGAGTGACAAATCCTGCGCTCGAGCGACCACCTTTATTTTTGCACTTCCACTCGAGTGACTAAAAGTTAGCTCGAGCGTAAATTGCATGCTCCCAGAAGTTCACATGTTTTACAGACTACTCGAGTGACAAGAGTTACGCTCGAGCGAAGACCTTAGTCACACGCTCAAGCGACCGTCGAGCAGAGAAATCACACAACCAGTACTTTTGCAGAGTTTACAGACCGCTCAAGCGAAGGAAGTTGCGCTCAAGCGGCCACTCACATTTTTGAACCTCCGCTCGAGCGAAGGAAGTTGCGCTCGAGTGAAGCCTTTGTTTCCAACAACTTTTACTAAGTGTTTTCAAGTGTATTTTGGCATCCTCATCGCATCCTAAGCATTCCTAGGTCATGATTCCAACATAATAATTAACATAAGGACTAGAAACACACTAAGAACAAAATTGAACAAGTTAACGAATTCCGAGTGTGTGTTTCAATATATGTGTGTCTATTATGTTTATGTAGGTCACGCGCCACAAGTTATTCGATTTGTCTGCTCTGTCTGTTTTGCAAATGAAGCCATTTGTGAGTAATAACTTAGTAAAGCTATGTTCAACTTAATTTATTTTCTGTATGATGAATTAGGATCTATTTTATGAAATATTATATTTTGTACAATAAATGATTGTTCAAGTTTCTGAAATATATTCGTGGCATCCTTAGCACAAGGCCCTTGCCTGAGGGTAACAATACCGTGGTTTATGAGCACAAGACCCTTGCCCGGGGGTAATAATACCATGGTCTCATGGCCTTTGCCCGAGGGTAATAATATCATGGTCTTATGGCTCTCTCACGGGGTAACAATATCGTGGCTTAAGCATGTTATCTGTTCCCGGTACCAAAGGTTCCTTAATAGATCTGGCAAACAAGATTCTTTATGCTTTGTGTTTGATCTTTCAGCGCTAATAGATGTACCATGTATGATTAAGCAGGAACTCTGATTTCTGAATATGATTTGAATGAGAATATAAATACAAACCTATTTTTGATGTGAAATCTGTTTTCTGAATCTTATGTAGGACATCATTCAGTTAAACCCTTTACTCTGTTATTATTCACTAGGCTTCTACTCACTATTTATGTTATGTATGTAAGTAGGCAGGCGCGTGACCAAGCCTAAGCTGTTACCTGGAGGGTTTGAGTCAGCCAGCCACTACGCCTCCCGAGGAGGTTCTCTTTTGAGGTCCGATCAAGTTTATGAGAAAGTCTTTGGGACTTTTGTACTTTCTTATGTTTTGTCCGAACATGTTTTGTAAGTTCTGTATATGTGGGTTTGGTGACGTATGACTAATGTATATATATGACGTCACTCTTATGTATCTACGTTTTAAATTTATGTTCCTGTATGTCTGCACACCTCTATGGACTACGTAAATTTCTATTTTTGCTTTCGCAGCCCCTTATTAAGTGATATTGATCAGAGGCCTTTAGTAACCCAAGCATTACTGGCCGGTTACGATGCTAAACCTATAGGGGTGGGTTTGGGTCGTGACACTACTTCTGTCTAGGTTGTGACACCACTTCTATCCTCTCTCCTTGTTGGTTTGAACTGCTATCGACAAAGAGGTAGAATGACTCGCCGATGTAGATATCACAAGAATTTGACTTCTTTTGATCTTTCTTCTGTCCTGCTGGCATAGGGTTCTAGGGTGCCAGCTGCTTTTCTTTTGGTTGTCCTGTGCATCCTAGGCCGAGGTTTACAGTGCTGGCCTTAGACTTGCACTCGGTGTAAACTCAACAACAAATTTGGCCAAAATCTAACCTTTGATTGCTGTCATTAGCCATTATTCTATGTTATACTTGTCACGACCTAAACCTGCCCCTGTAGGTTTAGTGTCGTAACCTAAGTCAAACTAACTTTATTTTATACTATAGTAGATTAGGCTCTCATTTCCTATCCAAAAATTTAATGTAAAACTTATGGTTTAACGATTCAGATAGGTCTATTTCATATTCTACAATAAACATAATTCAAATATCACATTGCCCATAATTAATACACATATAAGCACATAAGTCACATAATTAAGGTAAGCCACATAATTAATAGTTAACTAAGGAGGCAGGTGTTACAATACTGATCTAGAACTGCAGCCTATCGTGTTATTCTTCTCGACAAGTCTCCATGTTGCAACAGAGACTTTAGTGGATGCTCTGTAAGCACTACAATCTCGCAGGCTTGAAAGCAATGGTTCAACTTCTTTGAAGCCATTACCAGAGTGAGCGTTAGTTTCTCCAGGGACAAGTACTTTGTCTTCGTGTTTGCCAAGGTCTTGCTTATATAGTATACTGCCATTTGTTCTCATTCTTCTTCTCAGACAACCACAACACTAACAGTGTGGTCCGAGATTGCCAAATACAGAAATAGTTCCTCTTATAGAACTGGATTTGATAGTACATATAGGGTTGTCAAATACCTTTTCAAGTCAGCCGGGGCGACTTCCTATTTGTCTGTCCATAGAAAATCTGTGGTGTTTTTCAACAACTAGAAGAATAACTTACACTTGTCTGAACTTCGGCTAATAAATCTTTTCAGTGCGGCTACCTTGCTGGTCAAAACTTGGACATCTTTTGCTATTGCCGGGCTCTTTAGATCAAGGATGACCTTGATCTGATGGGCGCGCGCTCCGATTCCTTTCTTGGTCACCAGATATCCCAAGAACTTACCAGATCCCACTCCGAAAGTACATTTAAAGGCATTCAGACGAAGTCGATATGCCTTTAAGATATCAAAAACCTCATTTAGATCGGCTACATGATCTGAGGGTTCCTTACTTTTTACGGTCATGTCGTCGATGTAGACTTCCACGGTCTTCCCGATCAGATATTTGAACATCTTCGTCACTAACCTCTAGTATGTTGCCTCTACATTCTTCAATCCAAAGGGCATCACTCTATAGTAATAGAGTCCCTTTAAAGTGATGAATGTCATCTTCTCTTCGTCTAGTGTGTATATAGCTATATGATGATAACCACAGTACGCATCAAGGAAACTCATCCTTTTGTGTCCCGAGGTAGCATCCACAAGCTAGTTAATCCTTGGCAAAGGAAAATAGTCCTTTGGGTAAGTCTTATTCAGGCTTGTGAAGTCCACGCAAACCCTCTACTTGCCATTCTTCTTCTTTACTACCACTATGTTGGATAACCAAGTCGGGTAGTTCACTTCTCAGATTGTCTGTGCTTCCAACAACTGCTCCACTTCTTCTTCAACTGCCTCTACATGGACCAAGGTTGGTTGCCTAGCCCTCTAGATCACAGGTTTAATCGACCTATCTACGTTAAGTTTGTGGCAGGTGACCTTGGGGCTAATCCTTGGCATCTCGTACAGTGTCCAATCAAACACCTCTATGTTTTCTCTCAAGAAAGTCTCTAGTTTTCTTTCTTCTTCCTCAACCAAGCCCAAGCCGAGAAGGAAGAATAGTTCTTCGCCCCTTTCCTGTACTAGAACCTTTTTCAATGGCTCTTGGTTCTTGTCGGCGGGTTTTTTGTCGATATCATCCAAGACCTTCTGGTATTCATCTTTTATCTCAGTCATCTCTGTTTCTCTAACATTACATGTGCATTTTATTGCTGCCATGAAACAATTTTTCGTCTGCACTTGGTATTCTCTCACCTCCTCGATCCCGAACTTAGTTGGAAACCGCAATAGTGGTGCAGAGTTGAGGGAACATCCCTCACAGCGTGCAGCCACGATCTTCTCAAGATGATGTTATATGGGGAAGGGATGTCTATCACGATGAGCTCTGTGGTTACTGTCTTGGTTCCTACTTGAACTTCCAGGTTCGTGGTTCCTAGCGGCCATGTTAGGGTCCTATTAAATCCGACCATAGGGTTGTCGGATTGCTCTAGATCGTCCTTGTGAAGGCCGAGCTCCTTGTAACATTTGACATACATGATGTCACAAGAGCAACCTTGATCAATCAATATACACCTTACTTGACAGTCTCTAATCTTCAATGTCACTACTAGAACATCGTTGTGTGGATACTGTACCATATCTAGGTCTTTTTTTGTAAACGAGTTCATCAGCCCCCGATGTTCCTCAATCTGTGGCTTCTTCTATTAGACTTGCTAAACATACTACAGATGCCTTACCTTATGCGTATCTCCTCGAATCTCGTTTGTATTGACCTTCGTGTAAATCACATTGATAACCCGTGGTCCATCTGCCTATGGTAGCGGGGGTAGTGGTGCTCCTGCCAGCGTCTAGGCCAGCTTCGCTTATTCCTCTCACGTCTTTACTTCATCTGTTAAGTCTCTTAGATGTCTCTGCCTGACCAGATCCTCCAGGTGTTATTTCAGAGCCCGACACCCTTGCGTCATATGCCCCGTTCTCATCATTGTACGCACAATTCTTCTCGAGTTTCTTGTCCATGTAGTCCTCCAGGGACTTTTAAGGTGCCCTGAAGTATGGCTGATTTCTGATCCTTTTCAAGATCTTGTAAATGGAGATCTTGAAAACTGTGCTCACGGCCTGTATAGTGTTCAATCTTGGTTCCGGCTTGTCGACACCGGTATTTCCTCAACTATGTTTTGGGAAACTGTTTTTCTTCTCTTGCTTCACTATACTCGTTTTCTTTATTTTTTTGTCTTCCTCTACTCTTGTGTACTTCTCAACCTTTGCCATGAGTCCTCCATGTTCTTTGGGAGGGTTTTTACAAGGGATTGCCGAAGCAGGCAGTCATCCTCCAAGCCGTTCTTAAAAGATAAGATTGTAAGTTCCAAGTTATAAATTAGAATCTGGTTATAAACCTCGTAGTATCTCTTGGCGTAAGCTCTAAGGCTTTCGCCATTGCTAATCTTCAAAGCCAATAGGGAATCTACCCTCAATGGCTGTAATTTGTTTGTAACAAACCTGACCATAAATATCTTGGCCAGGCTTTCCCAGCTTTTCACACATCCTTTCGGTAATTTGTGGAACCAATTTGACGTTATTTCCCCAAATATCAATGAGAACATCTTGCACAATAGCTGTTCATTCTCACTCCACAAAGCCATTGCATTTAGATATAAACCAATATAAAAGTTCAGGTTAGACTTACCATCGTAGATCTAGAGTCTCGGTATGTTGAATCTCTTTGGTGCCTCGAACGCATCCAACTCCACCGAGAATGGTGTCCTCGGCTAGGCGATGGATGTGACCTCGGCGCCTTGCCTTTTTCTCTGAAGGTAGTCTCTCAAATCTTCCTTCGTCCATCTAACAGCTCGGTTATTGGTCGATTTTAGCCTCTTCAGCGCACTGCTACCTGTGTTGAGATGTGTCCTTTTGGACTTCTTCATGTCTACCACGTCGTCAAAGTAAAGTCCTTGACCGTTGACCTGCCACGATCCTCTAATCTGGGTTCCTTTGGTCCTTGGGGTTCTCTAGGACTCTTCCTGTCGTAACTCTCTCCGCCCGGTGTTCTGTGATCACTGAAGCGAATTCCCAAGTCTCCTCTCATGCAATGAGATGGTTGGCACTACAGCCAGTCCCTTCTTTTGGGTGTAGGCATTTCCTGCTAGAGTCGGTGTTTCCGGTAAAAGTAACGCCGGCTACATCACCTTACTCTATATCATAAAGTTTACCACGGTCTGCAGTTCCGTCAACTTGTTCGTCAAGTCCTTCAGCTCATCGTCTCTTCTCTGACACCTTTCTTTCCACACTCGAAAGTCGCTCTAGTTGTAATACTTTTCGGCTGCCTCTTCTCGGGCCATTACGGCCCCTTGGAGCATTGTTTTCCTCAAGATTTACTTCCTGTACTTCTTTGTCATTGTTTCCTCCTCTAGCGTTTGGATCTACGTACTCCTCTTCCTCACTGTGCATGTCGTCCCTGACTCTCACCTCTTGTCTAGCGTTGGCCATCTATTCTATACTAAGTTCCCATAAACAGCACCAAATTGTGGGTGTTGATTTCTGACCTCACAATCAAACAGGGAACTTAGCTGGAGAGCACACGATAGAATAGATTAAACCAAGCATCTGCACACAAGAAAATGAGAATACCATGGTGGTTCGTCCACCCGGGAGTGCTCCAACGATCAAGTCAGTCAATCTTATCTCTCAAAGATATCAAACAAGTACTCAGTGCACAAGTAGAAGCATACTTTAGACCTACGGGGGTGTCTGACTTTTATAGCCAACAATGCCCTCGTCCCCTAGAAGTCTCACTTTATAGGACTCAAGTACAATGCTTATCTCGGACTCTTAGTTAGATATGGATGAACTGCTCAAAAGCCTCATCCTTATCTGAATTAAGCGCATGATTTATCCAGTACTCTTGTTCTCTATCCAAATATCTTGAATTCCGGTATTATCGCACCAGATTTCGGCAATACCACAATCACCTCGGCAATCTAGCTCGTCCACGTTGCATCTTGGCCAACACCTCGGAGGCACCTCGGCCACGTGGCACCACCTTGAAAATATGTCCCCACAACATTCATTTGAAATGGGACCTAAAAGATACATATCAATATTTTGTTTCTTATTAAGGGTTAATTACACATAACGTTCTTGCATTTTTATAAAAAATTTATTTTGATCCTTTCATTTTTAATTTTTTTGGAATGTTTGAGATTAATAAAAAAGAAGCATACATTGTGTTAATCCATTTGGTAAGTGACTATCAAAATAAATACATGGACATAACACAAAATGTTGTATAAGGTATATATATATAGCTTTCCAAGTTATTTCTCGAAAAAAAAAAAGAAAGAAAAAAAAAAAAAAAACTTTCCAAGTTATAGGATGCTGTAGACGCGCCCTTGGGCCTCTCTCTACAGTTCGGACTCGATTTGTGTCACGGTTCTTAATCTGAACCAAAGAGTCCAAATCCAGCAAATCGTTTTGAGAAAAACAGATTTTTTTGAAAAGTAGTGCCAAACATGGGCTGCTTTGCCAGATACAGAGTCGCCACTTAAATATTTTTAATGGGGAAATTTAGGAAACCCTGACTCGGTGCCAAAGGCCACGTGTCCGTCATCACCAAAGTTGCCTCGGCTCGGGAACTTAGGTACGATTGGGGAAGGTCAGCTATGAGCACCCCCTCTCGCCCGATCAAAGATCGGCCTCTACTAACCGTGATATCCGATTTTGAAAACATTATGCGTTCTTATTCCGGTTATTAGCCTAGAATTACTATGTTATGCGCACAGCAAACAAGTATAGACCAAATCGCCTAAATTGGAACAAAACATTGCACGTTTGTTTTGAAAATGGTTTGCTACTCGCAAGTAGGCTAAAATGCAGATTTTGCCACCCTCAAGTGGGCTTTAGAAAAGATGGTTTTGCCACTATCTAGTGAGCTTAAAACTCACAGTTTTAATGCATTATTCCAATCTTAGGTAGTTTGACCTCCATCTACAGGCATTCAAGCAATTATATCACATAAGCACTTAGCCTCATGGTAGTCATGCTATTATGGCAACACTCACACACGTGCAAGGATGCTAAAGCATAAAAACTCACCTAGTACTCCAAGCCAAAACAGAAGCTCATTAGAAATCCATGCATGGACCTAAGCATACTGAAATGTCTAATGCAACACATGCAAAGATGTAATCTAGGCAGGCTCGGCTATCCTAAACATGGCATGTGGGATGCTACAAATAACACGTATTCAATTTGGAATTGAAATACAATGCAGTTTGTATGATGTACCGAGCCCGATGCATGTCAACAAATGCATGGATGCACGCATGCATTGCATAAGGTATGCTAATTTAAATATGCCCTAATCTACCATCATAAGCAGGTAAATAAAAGGGAAGAAAGAAATGGGTGGTTGGAAGACATACACACACACACACCCACGCTTATTACAAATATGCCCTCACACAGAGGGACCAAAAGAATATACAGTCCCAAATAATACAGTCCAAATACAAAATAAAATATTACAAAACTCTAATTATCAAATAAATGCAGAATAGAAAAGGTGGCCACAGCCCCCGCTTCGGGATGTGCTAATGATGCATGCTCGATCCGTCTTGCCCGGAAAACCCACACCATAGCACTGTTGCCTTTGTTCTTACTGCCCTGTCTCTCCAAAAAATGCCAAGGTCCCAGAATACCTTCCTTGCATGCTGCGGTACACCACCGGCTGGAGGAAGTGCCCACCGGCTATCCAAAATTTCTACCGGCTGATTAGGAGTTTATCGGCCACCCATATAGTGCCGGTCGGCACTCTATAATGCCGGTCGGCATAAAATTCCTACAGAGGACAGTTTTGACAGTAACAGCAGACAGACAGTGCATGGCATAGAATTTCATGCAAATATGTGCATGGACACACTCCCTATCATGCAATGGACTCAAGGGAGCATGGCCCTCGACCCCCGGGCCATCAATCACGCGTTTCAATGCATGATGGCCCAAAAGCCAAGTTAGCAACTTTGATTTCAAATGTCATGAAAACCAAACAAACACATAAAGCCCAACCTCTATCACTTGATCAAGAGGCAAGGCATGCATGCCAATGCGATGCAACCTAGGCATGTGATCTAGTATGTAACATGGGCATGCAAAGGAGCAAAGTAGACTAGACACGCAACCTAAACATGTAAGCAAACAAGGCATGCAACAACATGCAACAATGGACTTAAACTAACATGGATGGCTCGCAAGCATGCCAAAATCAGTGGCCATGGCAAAATGAGACACTCAAAATGCGTGCACGCATGCACGCAAACCGAGGACCAAACCTAAGGCATCAAATGCCACTCTAATAAGGCATGGCAAGGGATGCAAGATGGCATACAAGCATGTGAATTTCAGAGGCGATAAATGATGGAAAACAGCCCCGAAACGTAGCTAAATGACACTAAGTGCATGAAACGGACCCGAAATGCAAGATTAGGCACATGAAATGACCTATAGCTATATCAAACATGCATAATCTGGACATGAAGCATGAAGACAGAAGCAAGGCAGCCCCAAAAAAAGCATTTTTTCAGTACAAATCATGGCAAGATAGCAAGCACAAGCAGGTCTAAAATGGCATACAAAAATGGGGGCCAAGAGAGGTATATGAGACAACCCACAAATGCTGGCCCCAAACAGAGAAAGGGCCTTCTACAACATTGAAGGTGAGCCAAAAATATGATGCTTTGAAGTAGATGACAAGCCCCAAATCAGTATACAAACATGCTCAAAATGCAATGCAAGATATGGGGAAAAAGAGAGCCACAACATGAAGTATACAAAATATGTCTCAAACAGCAACAAACCCTCAATGGAACATGGAGAGGGGGTCAAAATAAGCCCCTTTTCAGTTCGGACCAAGGTCCAAAAACAGAGACACAACAGCCTAATAAATCATGCAAAAGAGGGGACCCAAGAGGGGTTCAATGGCAAGTCATGCATGGAGGTCCCAAACAGTGTTGAGCCCTTCTTCAATGTTGAAGAAGGGCTCAAAATAAGCCTATTTTCAGTTTACATCATGCTCCAAAACAGATTATAAACAAGCCAAATATACTATGCAAGAAAAATGGCATAAGAGGGCTAATGAAGGAAGTGCTAGCTGCTGTCCTCAAAAAGCAAGAGGTCCTCAATCAAACATGAAGGGGACCCCAAAATATGATGATTTACAGTTTGGGTCGGAGCCCAAAAGTGCAAGAAACTATGGCTTAGATATGAAGCAAGAAAAGACTAGAAAAGGGAAGAGGAGGACTCACCCTTGAAGACCAGCAAACCAGCACCTCTTGGACCAAGTTTAGGTGCTCCTAAGCTCTGATGAACAGCCCCAAGTTTCTGGAATGGAGTAAGGATGCCTTGTGCTATGAGTTATAGTGCAAATGGCCAAGAACCAAGGGTGTTTGGAAGCTTGGATGGGATAGATATAGACGGTGATGGAGGGTTGTATGTATGTATATATCAGATATATCTATATATCTCTGGTTTTTTGTTCCAAACATCCAACCAAAACAAAGGAGAAGGGACGTCTCTTATATAGGCAATGTAAAGGCCAAGCTTACAAGACAAGCTATCCAAAAAGGGTCAAGGGGGGGTCAAGGCTTATTCAAGAAGCTTGGACAGCTGGTAGGCTTCTTGAGGAAGCCAAGACAAGGGGTCAAGGCTTCCTCAAGAAGCCTTGAGCAAAGGGTGCAAAGAAGGGGGCAAAGGTGGTGTAAAGGCTCAAAATAGGCACATATATGCACGTGGAGCTGGTTCTGTGCATCCCAGTTGGCACAGCTGGCATGCATTATGCCTAGGAGAGTCAAAAGGGTTAGATCGGCCAAGAAAAAGGGTCATCGGCATAATAAATTGCCGGTCGGCACAATAAATTGCCGACCTGCACTTTGTACTGGCCGGTCGGCTAAATAGAGTGCCGATGAGTGTCCAATGAGGTTAAAAAGAGCCGGTGGATGTCCATATTGAAGCCCCGGAAGTTATCTTTCCAATGGCGCAAACCTTGCATTAAAATTCCTTCTGTGGAAAAAGTTATGCCCTTTTTGGTGAAGCCACGAGACTCGATCCAACCGGGATGATGCCCGACTTCAACCAATCATATC
The DNA here is from genome assembly GCA_036172215.1 of Camellia granthamiana. Classification (NCBI taxonomy): domain Eukaryota; kingdom Viridiplantae; phylum Streptophyta; class Magnoliopsida; order Ericales; family Theaceae; genus Camellia; species Camellia granthamiana. The sequence continues at coordinate 39,260,703 of CM069905.1, forward strand.
TCCTCCACCCAGACTTGGCTTTAGGAGATTCTTGAATGAAAAATGAAGCCCTAGAAGTCTTCTTTCCAATGGTGGTGGCCTCATAGCTCAACTCCAAGTGTATAGGTAGATAAGCTTGATTTAGCGATGACTGCTCGTTTTTCTCCCACCCGGATTCATCCTGAACTTCTCCCAAACCAGTTTTCTCCCCTCTTCTCCTCTTCTCTTCAACTTCAAACCCCTAAATAAGGTGTTTCGAAAGATTTTTCAAATATTTCATCTCTCTTTTATTCATTTCCACTTTGTCCTTGCTCGTTTCACCGAAAAACGCACCATTTACCGAAATGCGAGCGTCGGAACATCGTGGGAATTTTACTTCAAAAATGTTTTGAAAGAGAGGGTTTTAAGGTCTAAAAACCATCCAAAATAGCTTTGATTCAAAATGGGGTGTGAAGTTGAGATTCGCCTCTCTCCTTGCCGAAAAAACTGAACCTGTGCCCTGCACACCTTTCTCCAACAAGTAAACCATCAGTAGTGCCCAAGTCTTGTGGGCGGTCAAAAATGGGGTGTCTACAGATGCATTTGAAAATGTTAAAAGAATTATACGATGTTTTGAGATTATGTCTGGGTTTAAGATTAATTTCCATAAGAGCAGTGTTTGTGGTGTAGGAGTGACTGATGCAGAGGTATCTGAATTTTTAGATCTTCTTGACTGCGGGAGGCAGAAGCTTCCGTTTATTTATCTTGGGTTGCCATTGGGAGCAAGTGCCAAAAGAGTAGCCACATGGAAGCCTGTAATTGACAGGTTTCAGCGTAAGTTAGCCTCTTGAAAAAAGAAGTTTTTGTCCTTCGGAGGAAGACTTACTTTGATTAAGTCAGTGCTTTCAAGCTTGCCTATTTATTATATTTCGTTATTTAAAATGCCAGAGACTGTGGCAAAAACTATCGATAAATTGCAAGCTACATTCTTATGGGGTGGTGCATATATTAAAAAGAAAATTCATCTGATTAGGTGGGCAAAGATCACCAAAAATAAGTCTCAAGGAGGGTTGGGTGTCAAGAGAATCAGGGAGTTTAATGATTGCTTGCTTGCTAAGTGGTGGTGGAGATTTGGCAATGAAGATAACATCTTGTGGAGAAAAGTAATTTGTTCCATGTATGGTTCTCTGGAAGGGGGTTGGCGGCCATTTTTGGTAGATATCAGCAGAGCCTCAAGAGTATGGGGTGATATTCTTTCGGTAGCAGCTAGTAATGTTCAATTGGGACGGCTCTATTTGTCATAAATCAGAATAGAAGTTGGTAATGAATGTAGAACTAGCTTTTGGAAGAACAGTTAGGCTGGTGAACAAAATCTTCACGAGCTGTTTCCAAAGCTGTTTTTGTTATCAATAGAGAAGGATAACACTCTTGGGATGATAATTGCAAAGAAATGTGATTCTGAGACATGGGTGTTGGAGTTCAAAAGGCCGCTTAGAGCATGACAGGTGGCTGAGAAATGAAGGCTTATCAATATGCTTAATGGTTGTTTGCCGACACTGGTGGATCATGCAAATTGTTTAAGATGGTTAGCTTTATCTTCAGGTTAGTTCAGTGTTGCCTCTTTGTATAATAAGAATGTATCTCAAGTGATTTTTGTTATTCCCTCTCTTGTTTGGAATAATTTATCTCCTTCTAAAACACAATTCTTTTGGTGGTTGGCTTGGAAATGAAGGGTCAAAACAGTGGCTTATCTGCAGCGGATTGGTGTACTCTATGGTGTGGTTTGGAATACCTGTGTTTTCTGCAATAAGGATATTGAAAATGTCAATCATGTTATTTTGTTATGTCCATTAATTTGGAAGATATGGTCTAATATGGTGGATTGGTGGGGGTTAAGTTGGGTTGTCCCTGGTTCAATTTCAATTGAAGGGCTTCTTAATTGGTAGGGTGGGTTTAAATTTAAGAAGCTTGAGTGGATGATTTGGAAAACAATTCCCATGGCTGTGTTGTGGTACATGTTGGAAATGGTTTAGAAATTTTGGGTTAATAACAGAATTTTTTCTAAGTTTAGTCTATTTTTTATGTGGGCCCCGTGCGTCGATATTCGCGGGTCAAAGTGGTTACGCGTTCTATGCCCCGTTGTGATTCATGTGGTATATTTGGCTGCTCAAAACCATTACCGAGTGAATGGAAAATTGAAGCCAAAGTATGCTCCATGGAAATGGAGTTTTGGTGAAAAATCCTTAAAGGATTGAATAAAGGTTTGTCCCACATTAATTTGGTAGGAAGTTTTAAATGGGTTTATAAGGCATGGGTTTGGTACTTGGGGTGTGCTCCAAGGGGTACTCAAGTGTTTTAGAGAGGAAGGTTATGGGCAAAATGGGCTAGACCCATTGGACTCAAAAATCACCACACGCGCGCAAGTGCCGTCTGTCCGGTCGGGCGGGCTGGGCTAGGCGTGGTGTGTGGTTGGGTTGGGCTTGTTCGGCCCAATACCTATCTTTTTGGGCCAAAAACATTTGAATTTAATTTTATTTTTTGGTAAAATAAAATCCAGAATTCAAATTAAACCGGAAATAAACTGGTCGGGTTTTTTCTGTACACCCAAACAGGTCCCTTTTGTTTTTTTGAACCCAATAAATTTAAATCTGTTTAAATTCAAAACCGAACAGGTTTCAACCTGTCCAAACAGTGCCTATCTGTTTAAATTGAATAGGTTTTGCACCTGTTTAATTCAAAACTAACAGCCACAATTTTGCCTATAAATAGACTAGCCCCCCATTTGGATTTGAACTCCAATTTTCGTACTTCATCTTCTACTATAAATCTCTGCATTTTGCTGCATTTAATTTTCTGAAAGAAAGAGTGTAAACACTTAATGTGTTCGTTAGGCAAACAATTTGTAGTGTTATTATTGTTTGTAGTTGATCATTTCATCCTGGGAGATAGATGTCCACATTCGGAAAGCACCGTGGAGAGGACGAATCTGTCTTAAGGACACTATGTCAAACACTGGACTTGATCAGAATAATATTCAAGAATTAATCAAGTAAGTTATTTAATTTATTTTCGGAGTTATTATTATTTATTTAAAATCAGATTTTAATTTTGTTTTTGTAACAAAATAAAATCTATTTTTATTTATTTATCTATTATTTCGAGTTTGATTTTTATAATCAAACAAATTCTCTCATTTCCTTTATTTCTTTATATTCTGGTTGTTATTTAGTACATAACAGAATTTAATCTATTTAAATACAGTGAAGATTGTCCAACAGTACATATGGAAGAGCGGGAATGACTGTGTATTTAGAGGAATTCAGCCACAGATGATGGAACTCAGTGAGATGGTAAAAACTAAGATAGCTCTGTGAGTTAAGTTTCATAACCTAAGCTTTTCTTTTTCTGTGCATGATTTGGTTCATAATCTGCAGCTGATTAGGGGCCAAGCATTGTGATCTTCAAGGGCTTAATGGAGTTGGAATCGGGTCTGAAGTATGCTTATAAGAAAATTGGAATCTGGTTTGACGTTGGAATCTGTTTGGGTGTTGTATGCTGCTATTGTTTGCTGGTGTTGGCTGACTTATGCTAAGCTGATATGATGATCTGGTCTGAAGTTGTTTACTGATATGATGATATGCTAAACTGATATGATGATCTGGTTTGATCTTCAAGGGCTTGATGGAGTTGGAATTGGGATTGAAGTACATGGTTGTTCTATGCTTATACATGGCTTGGAGTTGTTTGCTGCTGTTTGGGAAGGCTGACTTGATGCTGTTGGAATGGCTGTTGATTTATGTTAATTAATTGTTTGTTTTCATGATTTGTGCCTTGCTGCTGTTTGTTTTGAAGCTCTGTTGCTGTTTTGTTTTTTTGGATTTTGGTTGTTTTGATTAGTTTCTCGCCAATCTTGGGGTGAGTGCTTGCAAATGATTGTACTTCTTTTGCAGTACCAACCTAGTTGGGATTGTGGAGGTTTGTTATGATGCTAAGTGCACTCGTCTGTTTTGTTGATTTATTATTGAATGTAATTCGCTTTATAATCAATAAATCTTTATTTTGCTAATAACAAAAAAAAATTAAAATATTAAAAATGACATTTCATCAAGAGGATCATGGGCACAAATAGATATTATTATTATAATAAATAATATTAATTACATGGGTCAATTTGAAAACAAAGGTGGCCTCCAACCAATTGTATGCAAGGTGGCCCCCAGACAAGTGTATGCAAGTTATGACGCTTACATGGCCAACATTTTTAATTTTTTAGAAATTAGATAGGGCTCACATAACCAACTTAAAAATCATTAAATTAATTTTTAAACAGTGACTGTGGTATTTAAAAAAATAAAAATAAATGAGAAACAAAGGCGTTGGAATATAGTATTTTACTGTAGGACTTAGGGGTTGTTTGGGGTGTTCTAAATAAGTGCATTTTTTATATTTTTGGACTAAAAAGTTGAGGAAAAAAATATGGATGTTTGTGTTAACTTTTTGACTTTTTATAGAAAAATGTGTATTAAAAAATTGTATAAATTAGTGTGTAGGGGAAAATTAGGATTGAGAGTTGTGCAGCCGTACTTTTTGAATTTTGGTGAATAGTGATAACTTTTTAACTTTTTTTCATCTTGCCAAACTTGGCCTTAATATTTTGCTTATTTGTTAAATTTTGAGTGGTTGTAGTACAATCGGAATTACATGGGTAGTCGTGTGTAATTTTGGTCTCAGAAGACTAAAAGGTATCTCTGATCTAATGGTAATATAAGAACGGTTATGGCGCGTACCACAAGTTCAATTTTCATCAATTGTAATTTTTTTTTTTGAGAAATGCTTTGCACCCCCAGTATTAGAGACCCCCAGTGACCCCTAGTGAGGTGGCACCGCACGTGATTGTCACGTGACGTTAAGACCCAAACACATCTTTGGTCTTCATTTTGAAATCTCCCCCCCTCAAACACGTATGTCTTCGCTCTAATGGTAACCACTCCGACGCATGACCCCACTCCGATGCCTGACCCCATTCCGACGCCGGCGACCACTCCGACCCTTCACTCCGACACAGCTTGTTCCCGCTTCTCCCGAATCTCCGATTAAAAGGTAAATTTATCTGGGTATATATATATATAGCTGTATATATATCTATATGTGAAGCCTGTATATATATATCTCCGATTAAGAGGTAAATTTATCTGGGTATATATATATCTGTATATACATATATCTATCTGTGTATATCTGCGTAAATCATTCTTTGGATTTGGATTGAATACTGAATACTTGAATTTGGATTGAATACTAAATACTTTGAATTTGGATTGAATACTAAAAAGTTAAATTTGAATTTGGCCTTTTGATTTTCTCTGTCATGCTATCTGATCTTGGGGATTGAATTTGGCCTTGTCATTTGGGAATTGTGGCCTTTTCATTTGGAGTCTTACATTGCCATAAACCTGTTCGATGAAATTCCTCGTCGAAATGTTAAACCTGTGCATAAACCTGTGAATGTTAAAATTTGAAATGACACAGGATAAGAAGTAACAAAAAGCCATGATAGCTTTATCACCAGAGTTCCATACATTCACTTGAATTGAGCAAATATATAACAAATATCAAATAGTTACAAAAAAGGCAATTTCATGTAGGACCCTTGTACATTGGACCACCCTTCTGTAGTCTTAGAGCCTTTCAAAATTTAGTAAGCACTCCAGAACCATACTACTCCAGCATTTAAAAACTTCCTGTAACATTCACTATGATTTAAATTCTAACCAACTACAAAAAAGAATAGCTAGTTTCTAACATCTTACAGTCCGAACCAGTAAATCTTTCATGTAAACCAACATCAATTGAAATTTAAAATTCTTCTTCCCTGTCAGTTATGTCAAGATAATCTTATTGCATTAACTCAATCATTTGCAAAATTTGTTATTCTCCGTGTACTTTTCTCACATTAATCAACTCCCAATTAGTACCCATTTATGGGTGTTTGGGAGAGGTTAGATTGGTGACATAGCCACTGAAAAAGTGAAAACAGATATTCAAATAAATTAGTTTTCATAAATTAGCTTTCATAAGTGAAAACAGACATAATTTCATAAACCTGTCTATCACAATCTTGGAAACCTGTTCATCTCCTCATCCTTCAATAACATCCTCTAATTCTCACCTTTTATACATTTAACCTTATTAAAGTTCCTAGCTTTTCTTTCTCACGATTTAGCAAGTTTGTTAAAAAAAAACAATTCTCCATCTTTACCATCTAATTTAGCATAAACATTGCCGTATGCTTTTTAACTTAGCATCTTTAATTGTCCTTTTAACCTCCTTGTTAGCTCAATTATATCTATTGATTTTTCCTCATTTTTATTCTTTTTATCACTTTTTAAAAATTATTATTATTTTGTTTTAAATACAACTTGTACCTTGTCACACCACCACCAAGTTTCTTTAGATATAGGACTTTTTTTTTTATCCTTGACCAAAATGTGGCAAAGTGATATATAACACAAACTATAAAGATACTTAAAGCTAATAAAAATAACTAAAAGTACATAATGGAGCCGACATTTCTACTTGTTAATATTGCTTTCTCATTCTGTTTTAGCATCCACTAGGCAGCTGTTACTTGAGAAGGTAAATTTCTCACAAGGAATAAGCAAGAAGCAGATTCTGAAAGGAAACATGGAAAATAAAAAACAGGACTTATCGCTTAATAACTACAAGTTATTTCAAAACACAGGCAAAAACCCAAGTGGAGCAATAAAAGATTACAAGGGAAACCTTAAATGTCAAAAGAATTACCAACTAACATACAACAGAAGTAAAGAAAAAGGATCCCACATTCAGCCTTTTTTAAAAGTGGATTAATCTGTGATTTTAATTACTAGAGCTTCACTTCAACACATTTATCCAAAATTATGAATAAGGTATCCCAAGAGTTCTTAACAAGTTTCACATTGGTTTAGCAACAAGCATTCTAGAAATAATTTCTTTTTGAGAAAGAGTTTAACAAAACAAAAAACTTTTAACAATTTAATTCAATCATTGCACAAGTTGGGAATGTGATCATACAATATAAAGGATTGCACTGCATTAAAGACCATCAAATGCAGTCACAAAATTCTCAAATTGAAAATTTTCTCTGAAATCATTTATATATGAAGATGAATTCTTGTAGTCTTCATGTCTTTGTTATGTACAAGAACTTTACTTTGATTCACTTGAATGGAAACCAATATTTTTTTTTTCTTCATGTCTTAAAATGAAACAGGTTTTCCCACTAAATGAAAAGGTAAACTATGAAAACCTATATCTATCTATCTATCTATCTATCTTCTAAAATGAAACAGGTTTTACTTGATCATTTTGAAGACTAATGTGTCCAGATTTTTTATGAACGCCCTGTCCCTGTCCCTTGTCCAGATTTTTTATGAAACAGGTTTTACAAGTCTAGATTTTACTTGAAACCTGTCCAGATTTTTTATGAAACAGGTTTTACAGGTCCAGATTTTACTTGAAACCTGCCCAGATTTTTTATGAAACAGGTTTTACAGGTTTTACTCGATCATTTTTATGAACACCTTGTCCCTTGTTGGCTGAAATCCCCATCCTCAACTAAGTCACTCCTTGAGGGGCTAGTGTCATAACAGTTGGTCAATGTAGACTGAGAAATAACACTTCTATCTGAATGAGTGCTAGTAGCATCCAATGATTGAATGAAGTCACAAGCACCCACTACCTCACTTGTTGGTTTTTATTTTTAATGTGCTTCATAATGAATATATGCAAGTGCTGTCATGTTAATATTTGTCCCTTTTTGCAGATGTCAAGTTCAAGTGTCAGTGGCAGTAGCTCAGATTGGTTGACATACGTCAACAGAATTTGTCGTACATGTAATAAAAAGGTGACCATTTTAATATCACAAACCGATCGAAACAAAAACAAGTTATTCTACTCTTGTAATACTTGTGGTTTTATCGGATGGTGTTTACCTACGAATCCAGAATATAGAGGTCATCAAATTCCAAGAGACGAAGTGCCAACTGTGGGCGAACAAGTTATGACCGAACAACTTCGAGCTATGATCGAACAACAAATAGAGATGACGGAACAACTTCGAATTCAGAATGCAAAGATGCAAAAGTTGATATGTATATTGTCCGTGTTGCTTGTAATTGGTGTCTTTAAACTTATGAATATATAATAACATATATATACATATATGTAAGTTAGAAGTAGAAGTAGATGTCAATGTACAAGTTCAAGTAGACTGAATACTTTTGTGATGTTTTCGAGGAAGTTATGTTTTGTTGTGTATTGAAACCTAATTATTGTACCTCTTTTGTGGTGAATGGAATGGAAAATTACTTGTTCAAACTTGTATACTTTCTTCAATACTCATTGAATGGACTTTGTTAAATACAGGAAACTGTTGAATACAAGGTAACTATTGTTGAATACAGGTAAACTATTGAATATACATGATTGAATACAGCGAAACTAATTAATATACATTGTTGAATCCAGGGGAACCATTGAATATACATTGTTAAATACAAGGAAATTACTGAATATACATTGTTCATCACAGGAAAACTATTGAATACACATGGTTGAATACATGAAAACTATTCAATAAACATTGTTCAATACAAAGAACTGTTAAATAAACATTGCTCATTACTAAATATTGCAACATCTTCATTACATAACAAATAATAATAATAACATAACTTCATTAATAATTAGTACACCACATGTTTTACAAATCCACATGCTGAATGTCAATAATAAAGTTGTAACATAAGCTACAATCTCAAAAACAAAGTTTGAAACTTAGATTAATAGACTACATAATTTCCAACCTCAAAAACAAACAGTTGGAATACATAGAAACTAGTCAAACAAGTCTGTAATATCCAAGGTTCCCAGTGTGCATACATGAGAAGCTGATGGGGTTAGAGATGCAGAACCATAAATATGAGTTGGAGCACTCATCAAACTTCCCTGTGTACCACTTATGAAGTCCGATGGAGTAAGAGACGTGCCTCTAATACCATGGGCCACCTATGACAATTCATTGCAAAAAGTACATGTTAAAATAATACACTTTGTAAAAATACATGAAGTCCTCTTTCGAATACACTTTCTAAAAGTACATGAAGGCCTCTTTGGAACACGTACCGGTACATACATACTATTTTCTGTGCCAACCATATAAGGATAATACGGTGTTTGAGCTTGAGCTTCAGCTTCAGCTTCAAATCGAAGCAACTTAGCAGCCTGTATGTTTTGAAGAATAATTAAAGATTGAAATTTATGAATTGCTTTTACATACTTGAATAGAGTTTGTAAAAAAAAATTTGAATGCACATTTTACCTTTGCTTTTGTTTGTTTTTTTGCCGTTGCCTTGAACCGATTAACAATTTGATCTACTTTGGCAACCTTCCGTTTCGTAACTGGACGACCTCTTCGCCGACCAACCAAAGGACTAATCACCTTCCTACTAGTACCTCCTTGTGTAGAACCGGTGTGAATCGGACTTTTTGTTGAACATGGTACACTACTCCCATCACCGGATTCTTCTTTCATGACTCTCTCCTTAATTTCATCCAACCCAAGGTCTACAATTCTAGTTTTGCCTTTAGAGTTACCAGCAAGTTGTACAGTGGCAATCAATTTTTTATTTATCCTCTCATAGGTACTTGCATTGAAATCATTCCCAAAGCCGGTGTATGTGGTTTTGATGCATGCGTATTCTCTATCCACATCTTTTCTCCACCGGGGCAAAATGTATTTACTTGGCACCTCATTTATGCATCTTCTGACAAGCACAGCGAGTGAGTGAGCACACATAATGCCTCTAAACTCAAACAACCAACATATGCATTGAACTTCACATTCAGTTGAATTAAAATAGACAACAAAGTCCACATGCTTCATCTTCTCACAAACTACCATCGCTTCTTGGACATTATATGTAGAAATTGATCATTCCTCTTTCACAATCACCGCCTGACAGTAAACTAATCTCTTCAACTCTCCTTGAACTTCTTTGAATTTCGCATTGGTGTAGGCTTGCTGAAATTGCTTCTCAAACCCGTATATAGTTAGGCAATCAAACAATTTGTGTCGAGACTTGAAGTCTGCTTTCTTCTCTTTCTCTACCTTATTTCTCAAGGCATTGTCATATTGTTCAACGAATTGCTTCAATGTAGTTTTTGGATTTACATATCCATAAAAAAATGCATTCATACTTTCACTTCGTTGTGTAGTTGACATGCCAGCCCAAAAAATGTCTTTAACATAGACAGGTACCCATCGATTCCGCTCATCATATAGTACCCCCAACCACTCATTATCATAAAGATTGAATGTTGCAAGCATCTCTTCCCATTTACTCTCAAATTCAGTTCTTGTCAAATAGTCATAAACTGCATTTTGCATAGCCAACTTTATAGCTTCATACTGAGCATATCCTTTCAACTTCTCCAGAATTTTCTTCATGATATACCATAAGCACCACCGATGTCGAGCATGTGGAAACACAATTTATATACCATTTTGCAGAGCTCTACACTGATCAGTTATGATAGCTTTTGGCAGATGATTTGACATGCAACTTAACCATGACTTGAATAGCCAAACAAATGTGTTAGTGTCTTCACTAGACAACAATCCACAACCAAGCAAAATGGACTGTCCATGGTGATTAACTCCGACAAATGGAGCAAATGACATGTCATATTTGTTCGTCAAATAAGTTGTGTCAAATGAAACGACATCTCCAAATGCTTCATAAGTCGCCCGACTCCTTGCATCAGCCCAAAACAAGTTTCTAATGCGAAACTCCTCATCAACATCAATGACATAAAAGAATCTCTCACTATGTGCTTGTATCCTCATAAAATAACTTTGAAGTGATTCGGCATCACGTTCCCAAGCCTCAACCTTCTAGGTCTCTCAATGTAATTTCTTGCATCTCGCTCGTTAAATGTCAATGACTCGTATCCCCCCGCTTCAAAAACCATTGAATGAAAGTTCCTAGACACCCCAATCCCTGCTTGATCATTAATTTCTAATCTTCTTTTCACAGGAGTAAGAATTTTCTTGTTCATTGCAAAATGACGTGAGTCGATGGGAATCAAATCATGATTATGCTCAAGGTTAACTGTGGTTAGTTTATATCTCTCATCCTTTTGTACACTACCTCGTACCCTTGCTGTGCAACCAATTTTTGTGGACAAACATGGCTTCAGAGGGTTGACTTCTGATTTCTGTTTTCTCTGCCCCACTCGAGAACATTCAATTGCAAAGTTTAGTAATTGCCCATCATCTCCAAAATGTTGTGCTCTATGAGCTATAGAAAATCCAACATGCTTAGCATATTTGCCATAAAATGTGTACACCTCTTCCCTTGAGCTAAAACACATACCCTTTTTAGGTTCTTCAACGTCTTCGCCCTCATTTATTAAAGGATTCTCACCAACATTTGAATCAACCTCCATTCTTCTAGTTTGCGTACTGAAATAAAAATTAAACAAATATCAGTTCCCTAACAATGCCCAAACAAAAATACTGTTTACAGATTATGGAACTAAACTTCATATTTCAGATTTTATACAAACTGTTTACAGATTATAGAACTACACTGTTTACAGATTATGGAACTACTCATAATGATCACTGTGAACCAAATTTCATATTTCACATTACTTATATATATATATATATATATTGAACTAAACTTCACAAAATGACAAATTACTCATCCTTTCAGATTATATAACACTGCCCAAATAGCTACAAATTACTCATATTCAGATTACAGATTATATAACACTGCCCAAATTTCATATTTCATATTATATAACAATTACTCATAAAATAACCACAGTTAATCATAGGTCCAAAATGACAGATTATATTTCATATTATGTTTACAGATTATATTCCAGATTTCATAGGTCCAAAATGACAAATTGATTAGTCATAAAATAACTTCAGATTTCAGAATACTCAAATGACAAATAACTTTAGATTTCATAGGTCTCATTGTTGGTTAATGAAATTGATTAGTCATATGAAATTGATTTTTTACCTCATAAACCAGATTGATGGACAGAAACAGAGCAGAGCAAAACCAGATTGATGGACAGAGGACAACAGATTGATGAGAGCGACGAAGATCGAGGATAGATGAGAGCGAGCTATGGAGATATTAGCATTCAAAAGTGTAATCTGATATTGCTCAAAACCATGGGCCACCTGTGACGACCTCTGGATGAGAGCGAGTAATCTGATATTGCTCAAAACTATGGCCGTTGTCCAGAATACACTTTTGCAGAAATTCCCGGCGAGCTATGGTAGAGGAGGAGGATGGCGACGAGAGGTGAGAATAGGCGAGGGAAGACAGACTAGGATAGACGAGGTTGGCGGCGAGAGGTGAGGATGGACGACCCACAGGTTTGGTTCCCACTTTTTCCATTTTTTTTTTTCCAGCTATGTTTACACATCAGCTGCCACCTCATGGCCATGTCACTGGGGGTCTGTAGCAGGATTGTTTTTTTTTTATAGAACTTCAAAACTTAAAGTAAATGAGCAATAAATAAGTCTCTGTTTGATTAACTTTTTGGCAATGATTTGTTTTCTGATTTTTTTCCAAAAATTAGTAAACATGAAAAACAAAAGACATTCATTATTTTCATATGATTTTCTCATTTTAGGAGAGAAAATATTTTTTACCAATTCAAATATATATTTTTGGTGTATGATTTTTGTCAAACTTGTTTTTAATTATTCAAAAAGAATTAAGAAAACATCTTCTGTAACCTCAACTAAATAGTTTTGGGTCTTAAAATTTTAATATATTTTTTTTTATTCAACATGACTACAGATGTGACATTTTTTCGTCTAAAACTGGACAGTAGTTGTAATAACCCTCATCACTGCTTACCGATAAACTACTGATTACTGCTAAACTGAGACTGGTTATGATTGATAACTGAAGTAATCGAAATACTGAACTGACTGACTGAAATCTGAAACTGATTGATTGAGTATATCTTTTTAAATGCATTATCTACCTGTTTGACTGTTTGATTATCTGTTCATGTTTCATGTTTAAACTGCTAATTGAAGGCCTTATCGGCGGCCGAACCAAAAATTGATTAGTGTTTCGTGATCAGTAGAATTTATGTGATTTAATGGTGTGTTTATCTAAAATGTGATTTGGTATGATTTAATTAGATTAAATTAAGCTAATTGGCAAGAGTTTAACTTATTCACCATAATGCCATTGAGTGGCCCACTACACCAAACCTTGTCTAAGACTTAGTCTTGCATTACACAACTCTTCTCAGCCATTTTGAGAGCATAACCGATCTAGAGAGAGAGGGAGTGAGAGAATTGATGTGTTCTTGAGGGATTTGCTTGGAATCTTGAGGATATTGTAGAGAACTTGCAACATTGAGCCTCCATACCTCTAATCCAAGACTAAGGTAGGAAATTCAACCACTTAATTGTGTCTTTAAGTTGATTCATGCATGTTTCATGCTAATTTGAAGAAGTGAGCCTAGAATTGGTTTAAATTGTGGCATTAGGAGCTTAATCTTTGCATGCATGGCATACTCTTGCATTTTTGAGCTTGTTCTTCATAAACTTGCCACATGCATGTCCATGTTTCGAGAATAGACCATGATTTCATCATGTTTTGGAAAAGAATTGGCTCATTTGAGCTAGCATTGAAGCCTTGAATTGATCTAAACTCATGCATGTCATGTTTGGATTATGTTCTTGAAATTTAGTTTGAAATTGAGTTTGATTGAACTACCCTTGGGCTTTGATTTTACAAATTGAGTTTTGAATCATGTTATTCTATGTATTTACAAGTGTTTTCCAGAAAATTAGCCCAAGAGGATCGAAATTTATGCATTAAAACTGAGTTTTGAGCTTGAGGATCAAATCTGGAATTTTCAGAATTTGGACTCACGCTCGAGCGAGGGATTCCACGCTCGAGCGTACCCTCTGGGCCATAAAAGTCTGCTCGAGCGAGAAAGGTAACGCTCGAGCGTGAAATTCGTGTATCCAGTACTTTGCATGAGCTTGCAGTCCGCTCGAGCGAGAAAGTTTACGCTCGAGCGAGGACTTGTGTCTCATGCTCGAGTGAGGGTCGAGCGCCCATCGAGCATGAATTTTGAGCATCCAGTATTTTCACTGTAGCTTACGGTCCGCTCGAGCGACGGAAGTCACGCTCGAGCGGAGCTCCTTTGTCTGCATGTCCGCTCGAGCGTAGAAAGCCATGCTCGAGCGAGACCCCTGTTTTCTGAAAATTTTGTAAAGTGTTCAAAAGTGCATCTTTGCATCCTCTTTCCATCCTAGGCATTCCTAGGACATATTTAAGGCAGCTTAAAGAGGATATAGATGTAGAACCACACCGAGGCAGATTAGGGATTAAGTTATTATCTTTCCCAACTATGTAGCTTAGTGTGTGTTCGTCCTGTAAACTGTGTAGGGTTGGCTTTCCGAGGAGACGCTCTAGCTTACCGTAGCCCAGAACTCTGTGAGTAACAATTGTGTAAAGATATGTTCAACTGTGGATATTTCTGACTATTTAACTGAACTGCTTTCTGAACTTATATTGTTAATTGAATGAATGTATGTCCTATATTCTGAACTGTATTGTGACATCCTTAGCAACTACTGTTACTGACTGTTACTGTTACAGAGATCTCTGTCGGTTCCCTTGTTGGAGCCATTACTGTTTACTGATTGATGGCCATCATTTACTGTTCGGTCTTTTAAGACCTACTGCTTACTGTACTACTATGCTAATGGATGTACCACATATGACTGTTTAACTGAATGACTGATACACTGAATCAATGAACTGTTTTCATTACCGTAAGGGCATTCATTCTTAACCTCTTTACGCATTATGTTATTCACTGGGTTTTAGCTCACTGTTTATATATATATGTAGGTGTTCAGGCACCAGACCGGAGCTAGGAGCGTGGGTTAGACCCCTTTTTGTCAAGCCAACCACTGTGCCTCACTGCGAGGTTCCGAGCCTGCCAAGCTGTGTCTCCGTATCTGTTTTGTATAATTGTATAGACTGAATGTTTTTATACTGTACTCTTTTAAGAGAGATTAGGTCCCTGTTCTGATCGACTGTAAATGTTGTACATACTGGTTTGCACTGTTTATATATATATGTATGAAAAGTCTTTTTGCATACAGACTCACAGCTCATTGGACATTGTTTATTTACTGTAATGGCTTCCGCCATACCCCTGTACTCTGTTTTACCGTTCTACTGTTAAGCAGGCTTTCGGTAATCTCGGATTACTGGCCGGTTACGGTGCTAAACCCATAGGGGCGGGTTTGGGTCGTGACAGTAGTTAACTTTGAAAGCAAATTGAGAGAAATTACAATATTGAAGCCAAAATGAAAAAATAATAATAATAATTTAAGGGTAAAAGTGAGAAATTCGTGAAATTAAGCAGATAAAGTGTAATTTATCTATTTTTGTTTCATGTAACTGTTCAAAATTAGATGAAAGTTTATTTTAAAAATAAATTGAAAAAAATTATAAACATTAAGAATTAAAGTTTAAAAAAAATTCTTTGACCTTACTAGTGAAAAAATCATAAAATTTAAAGAGGTAAATTGAATCTTACACTATCATTTATTTTATTTTTTTTTGTGAGTTACGCTAACAGTCCCTATAGTTTGGGACTTATGTTATTTTGGTCACTGACTTTTTAATTGTGACACATTTGATTCTGAATTTTGAATCTTGTTCAAAATAAGGACAATTGAAGATATCATTTGATTTTTCAAGGGTAAAATCGTCAATTTGATAAAATATAACTAATTGACAAAAATAAATGTCAAAAAAATATTTTGGAATTTTTAAAAATTATTTCTACCCACTAAAGATAAACTTATGTAAAATTGATAAATCTTTTAGACATTTATTTATTTATTTATTTTACCTAATTAATTTTTATTATGTATTTGGATGATAATCATGTAATAGGTGGCTGTTTTTGTTTTCATTAAATTAGTTTCTATTTTTCCAAAAGTCAAATATGACAACAACTTTAATATCATTATTAAACCAATCCATTAAATCAAAAAAATACAAACTTAAAAATATTTCATATATTATATGTATCGATTACACATTAAAAGTTTAACAACTACCCATTACATAATTATCATCTAAACATATAATAAAAATTAATTTGGTAAAATAAATAAATGTCTAAAAAATTTATCAATTTTACATAATTTTATCCTTGGAGTGTAGAAATAATTTTTAAAATTTTAAAAATATTTTTTTGACATTTATTTTTGTCAAATTAGTTTATATTTTATCAAATTGACGATTTTACCCTTAAAATTAAGTAATAATATCTTCAATTGTCCTTATTTGGAACAAGATTTAAAATTTATGGTCAAATATATCACAATTAAAAAGTCAAGAACCAAAATAATACGAATCTCAAACTATAAGAACTATTAATGTAATTTGACTTTTTTTCAAATTATTTTTGGCATAGAGTTGCAGTAACCAATATTATGATTTATACTTCTCAAATATTTTGTTTGGTTTTGAATAGGGATGTAATCGTTTCGGGACGGTCGGTGTTTAGGTGAAATTTGTTGGGCAATCTTCACTATATTTAAACGATTTAATTCTATTGTGTACAAAACAACAATTAGAATTTAATTCTATTGTGTACAAAACAACAATTAGAATTCAAAGAAATAAAGAAAAGGAGAGAATTTGTTTGATTACAAAAATCAAACTCAAAATAAAAATAAATAAATAAAAACCAGATTTTATTTTGTTACAAAAACAAAATAATAATCTGATTAAATAAACAAATAAAACCAGAATATAATTTAATCAACTTACTTGGTTAAATTCTTCGAATAACTTTCTGATCAAGTCCAGTGTTTAACACTGTGTCCTTAAGACAGATTCGTCCTCTCCACGGTGCTTTCAGAACTTGGACGTCTATCTCCCAGGATGAAATGATCTTATCAACAATTAAATGCAGCACTACAATTTAATTGTTCGTCGAACACACTAAGTGTTTACACTCTTTCTTTCAGAAATAAAATGCAGCAATATGGCAGAGATTAAAAGCAGAGATGGAATACGAAAATTGGTGTGTACATCCAAATGGGAGGCTGGTCTATTTATAGATGTTAAGGTGGCTGTAGGATTTGAATTGAACAGGTATGAAACCTGTTGGGTTTGAATTTCAACAGATTTGAATCTGTTGGTTAACTATTCAAACAGATAAAAACGGGAAGGGCCCTGTTTGGATGAACCAAAATGCCAAACCAGTTTAATCCTGTTTGAAAACGGGAAGGGCCTTGTTTGGATGAACAGAAATTCCAAACCCAGTTTAATTTGAATTCTGGATTAAATTCAAATGTTTTTGGCCCAAAAAAAATTAGTATTGGGCCGAACAAGCCCAACCCAACCACACACCACGCACCCGCGCCCAAGCCCAGGCCCAGCCCAGCCCGCCCGACCGGACGGACGGCGGCGGCGGCGCGCGCGTGTGGTGATTTTTGAGTCCAATGGGTCTAGCCCATTTTGCCCATAACCTCTCCCTCTAAAACACTTGGGTACCTCTTGGGGCACACCCCAAGTACCAAACCCAAGCCTTATAAACCCTTTCAAAACCTCCCACCAAATCAATGTGGGACAAGCCTTATTCAAGCAATAAGGAATTTTCACCAAAACTCCATTTCCATGGAGCACACTTTGGCTTCAATTTCCTATTCACTCGGTAATGGTTTTAAGCAACCAAATATACCACGTGAATCACAACGCGGCATAGAACGCGTTACCACTTTGACCCGTGTAAAACGACGCACGGGGCCCACCTAAAAATTAGACCAAACTTAGGATAAAATTCTGGTTTTACCCAGAATTTATAACCATTTCCAACAATCCCCCACATGAATGGAATTTGATGACAACGGAAATGCAACAAAATGCAGATTTATCGAAAGAGTATAAGTCGAAAATATCTTGCATCAGGATAGGTAGTTTTCGGCCTTGAACCTTCCCTAGTGATAACCTATCGGACTTACTGGCTAACCAATGGACGCGATGCCTTGAATTGTTCAGCCGTTTGTGTAAGCCAAGACAATAGATTTCACACAAAATATTTTCTAACACATCGTGGTTCTCACTGTTGTGTTCATTTTGGCCTTGAACGCACCTGGTTTTCATAAGTGTTTCTAGAGAATGTAGCCTCTTTCATTCTCATAGAACCGGCCCCAGTTCAACACTTATATAGGTGATTCTTATTGTGAGTATCTCCTTATACTCATCTTGATTTTATGCCTTAATCAAGATATAAGTAATCATTAAAAGCAAAGCTTATCCTTATGCCCCTGCATACAACATATGTTGCAGATATCACTCTCACCATAGGAATGGGTAGGGAATTTGAATCCCTTGGTGATTTCTGGCGAGCCATACATAACTTAGTTGTCCCTTTGAACTTAGTTCTTGGGATCTCCAGTCATATAAGTAGGGTTACCATTATGACGACTCTTATGTAATAGGCTTTAATCCCATCCCCTTAGATGAACTATACACTAGCTCTTTTGTCAAACCTTTTGTTAACGGATCCGCAATATTCTCTTTAGATTTTATATAATCTATTGAGATTATTCCGTTTGACAACAATTGCCTTACGGTATTATGTCGACGACGAATATGTCGTGACTTACCGTTATACATATGATTCTGTGCCCTACCTATTGCAGATTGACTATCACAATGAATGCAAATAGCTGGCACAGGTTTTGGCCACATTGGAATATCTTCTAAGAAGTGACGAAGCCATTCTGCTTCTTCACCTGCTTTGTCTAAAGCAATGAACTCAGATTCCATTGTGGATCGTGCGATGCAAGTTTGTTTCGTGGACTTCCAAGAAACAGCAGCGCCTCCTAGAGTAAAGACATATCCACTAGTGGATTTTGAATCTTTAGTATCCGATATCCAATTGGCATCACAATAACCTTCGAGTACTGCTGGATATCGAGTAAAGTTCAAACCATGATCACGAGTGAATCTTAGATATCTAAGAACTCGAATGATCGCTTTCCAATGGTCTTTTCCAGGGTTACTAGTGTACCTACTCAATTTACTGATAGCATAAGCTATATCAGGACGAGTACAATTCATTAGGTACATTAGGCTTCCAATGATTTGGGAGTATTTTAACTGAGACACTGCATCACCTTTATTTTTCGATAAATAAAGACTGATGTCTACAGGTGTTCTAGCTAAATTCAAATCATCCTTGATAAATTTATCAAGAATTTTCTCAATATAATGAGATTGAGATAATGCATATCCGTCAGATGTTTTAGTTATTTTCATTCCTAATATAACATCTGCGACCCCCATATCTTTCATATCAAATCTTTTGTTAAGCATTTGCTTAGTTGATTTGATCATGTTTTGACTGCTTCCAATGATAAGCATGTCATCCACATAAAGACAAACTATGACATAGCCTTGGTCAGTGTTTTTAATATAGACACATTTGTCACATTCGTTTATCTTAAACCCATTAGTAAGCATTGCATGATCAAATTTTTCATGCCATTGCTTAGGTGCTTGTTTTAATCCATAAAGGGATTTTACAAGTCGACAAACTTTCTTTTCTTGTCCTGATACAACAAACCCTTCGGGTTGTTCCATATAGATCTCTTCATTTAGATCACCGTTTAAGAAAGCTGTCTTAACATCCATTTGATGTATTTCTAATTTAAACAACGCTGCTATAGAAATAAGCATGCGAATGGATGTTATTCTTGTCACAGGGGAATATGTGTCAAAATAGTCCAGACCTTCCTTTTGTCTGTAACCTTTAACTACAAGTCTTGCTTTATACTTGTCAATTGAACCATCTGCTTTCATTTTTCTCTTGAATATCCATTTATATCCAAGAGGTTTAGAACCTGGTGGAAGATCCACCAATTCCCAAGTATGATTTTGCATAATGGATTCAATTTCATTATTAACAGCCTCTTTCCACAAAGGTGCTTCAGGACCTGTCATTGCTGCCTTAAAGCTTTGAGGTTCATTTTCTAACAAGTATGTCAGAAAATCTGGACCAAAGGATTTTGATGTTCTTGCTCTTTTACTTCTTCTTGGTTCATCATCATTTAAATCCTGTTGGTTGAGACCATTACTAGTCTCTTGTGTTTGATTGTCCTTAGTCTCTTGACTTTGTGTACAATCATAAGTTCTTTTCTGTGAACTTAATTCCTGTCCTTTCTTGTAAGGAAAGACATGTTCAAAAAACACAGCATTCCTTGACTCTATAATAGTGTTCACATTTATATCAGGTATTTCTGATTTATAAGTCAGAAACCGATATGCACTACTATTCTGAGCATAACCAATAAACACACAATCTACTGTTTTTGGTCCAATCTTAGTCTTTTTAGGAACAGGAACTTCAACTTTTGCCAAACACCCCCACACTTTTAAGTATTTGTAGGAAGGTGGTCGACCTTTCTACAATTCATAAGGAATGGTTTTGGTTTTCTTGTGGGGTATTCTATTAAGAACATGGTTAGCAGACAATATTGCTTCCCCCCACAAGTTCTGTGGTAAACCTGAACTTAGTAACATGGCATTCATCATTTCTTTTAGAGTTCTATTCTTCCTTTCAGCAATTCCATTTTGCTGTGGAGAATAAGGGGCTGTAGTTTGGTGAATAATGCCATGTTGTGCACAAAATTCATTTAATGGTGCATCATATTCACCACCCCTATCACTTCTAACCATTTTAATGGTTTTACCAAGTTGATTTTCAACTTCTGTTTTGTAGAGTTTAAACATTTCTAAAGCTTCATCTTTACTTCTAAGTAAATAAACATAACAATATCTTGTGCAATCATCGATAAATGTTATGAAATACTTTTTGCCTCCTCTAGTTTGAATAAATTTTAGATCACATACATCAGTATGAATTAATTCTAGAGGTTCAGTTCTTCTTTCAACTGATTTAAAAGGAGCCTTAGTTAGTTTCGCTTCTACACAAACTTCACATTTATGATTAGGATTAATTTCAAACTTTGGTATATAATCCAAACCAATTAATCTACGCAAAGCATCAAAATTCACATGTCCTAATCTACCATGCCATAAATTTGACTCAAGAATATAAACAAAAGATGTGTTATTCTCATTCATAGCAACTTTTGGTACAACAGTCATTACATTAAGTTTAAAGAGACCATCACTCATGTATCCCTTACCAACATACATACCACTCTTTGTTAATACAAACTTATTAGACTCAAAAACAAGCCTAAAACCATTTTTACTTAACAAAGAACCAGAAACTAAATTCTTCCGGATGTCAGGTACATGCAGTACGTTGTTGAGGGTCAGTTCTTTCCCTGATGTCATCTTCAAGATCACTTTCCCTTGTCCAGCCACAGTAGAAGTAGAAGAATTTCCCATAAAAAGTTGCTCACCATTTGCAGCCTCATTGTAGGTAGTGAACATCTTCTTGTCCGCACATATGTGACGAGTTGCTCCAGTGTCAACCCACCACTCTTTGGGATTTCCAACCAAGTTAACCTCAGACACCACAGCAGAGAGGTTGATGTCATTCACTCCATCAGAGATGTAATCCAATTCTGTTACATTGGCTTGATTGGTGGTCTTCTTACTTGTACTTCCATGAACCTTCTTAGGGCGGCGGCAGTCAGAAGCTCGATGTCCAGTCTTGCCACAGTTATAGCATTTCCCTTTGAACTTCTTGTTGCTGTCGCTTTGTTTAGGACCATCTCCAGTAAACTTCCTCTTTTTATTATGTGGTTTATGAACTTGTTCAACCACATTAGCCTTGGACTCAATGGGATTTTTCCCATTTCTCTTTTCAGCCTTACGGTTATCTTCCTCAATTCTCAGTCTTACTATAAGTTCATCCATAGTCATCTCTTTGCGTTTATGTTTTAAATAATTTTTAAAATCTTTCCAAGCCGGTGGTAACTTTTCCACCAAAGCAGCGACTTGAAAAGACTCGCTAAGAGACATACCTTCTGAATGAATATCATGCAAAATTATCTGAAAACTTTGAACTTGAGATATTACCGTTTGGGAGTCAACCATAACAAAGTCCAGAAATTTACCGACGACAAATTTCTTTGTGCCGGCATCCTCTGTCTTGTATTTCTTCTCCAAAGAATCCCACAATTCTTTTGCTGACTTCAGAGGACTGTATACATTATACAGCATGTTGTCAAGGCCATTGAGGATGTAGTTTCTGCACAGGAAATCTGAATGTTTCCAAGCATCTACAGCGGCAACAACTTGCCGATCACTTTCATCCTCTTTAAGTGCTGGAGCCTCTTCATGGAGAAACCGGGCCAAATTAAGAGTTGTAAGATAGAACAGCATCTTCTGCTGCCATCTCTTAAACTCGGTACCATTAAATTTTTCCGGTTTTTCTCCATGATTGATTGGTACATGAACATGGTTCTGAATAGGGACCGATGTTGGTGTAACAACAGGAGTACCACTGCCAGATGCAGTTTCAGTTGTAGTAGCCATAATCTCTGATTACAAAAATCAGAAAAAATTAAAACACAAATTAATTTTCTAGTTACTAAAACCAGAAAATAAATTATAACATAAAATAATTTTATTTTCCTTGTTACTAAAACAGGAAAAATAAAATACCAAAATAATTTTCTGTAATACCAAATAATATTCTGAAATTGTTAATGACACCAGTATCGTACTACTAGTATATTGTCAAAGAAAAGAGACAGTATATTACTACTATCTGTCAAATAGCATAAATCACTATTTGTTTTTCCAACCAGAATATTATTTTGAAAAACAGAAAATTAAATATAATGAAGATACCAAAAAGGAATCTGTCTTAAGATTGTTGGGCAATCTTCACTATATTTAAACGATTTAATTCTATTGTGTACAAAACAACAATTAGAATTTAATTCTATTGTGTACAAAACAACAATTAGAATTCAAAGAAATAAAGAAAAGGAGAGAATTTGTTTGATTACAAAAATCAAACTCAAAATAAAAATAAATAAATAAAAACCAGATTTTATTTTGTTACAAAAACAAAATAATAATCTGATTAAATAAACAAATAAAACCAGAATATAATTTAATCAACTTACTTGGTTAAATTCTTCGAATAACTTTCTGATCAAGTCCAGTGTTTAACACTGTGTCCTTAAGACAGATTCGTCCTCTCCACGGTGCTTTCAGAACTTGGACGTCTATCTCCCAGGATGAAATGATCTTATCAACAATTAAATGCAGCACTACAATTTAATTGTTCGTCGAACACACTAAGTGTTTACACTCTTTCTTTCAGAAATAAAATGCAGCAATATGGCAGAGATTAAAAGCAGAGATGGAATACGAAAATTGGTGTGTACATCCAAATGGGAGGCTGGTCTATTTATAGATGTTAAGGTGGCTGTAGGATTTGAATTGAACAGGTATGAAACCTGTTGGGTTTGAATTTCAACAGATTTGAATCTGTTGGTTAACTATTCAAACAGATAAAAACGGGAAGGGCCCTGTTTGGATGAACCAAAATGCCAAACCAGTTTAATCCTGTTTGAAAACGGGAAGGGCCTTGTTTGGATGAACAGAAATTCCAAACCCAGTTTAATTTGAATTCTGGATTAAATTCAAATGTTTTTGGCCCAAAAAAAATTAGTATTGGGCCGAACAAGCCCAACCCAACCACACACCACGCACCCGCGCCCAAGCCCAGGCCCAGCCCAGCCCGCCCGACCGGACGGACGGCGGCGGCGGCGCGCGCGTGTGGTGATTTTTGAGTCCAATGGGTCTAGCCCATTTTGCCCATAACCTCTCCCTCTAAAACACTTGGGTACCTCTTGGGGCACACCCCAAGTACCAAACCCAAGCCTTATAAACCCTTTCAAAACCTCCCACCAAATCAATGTGGGACAAGCCTTATTCAAGCAATAAGAAATTTTCACCAAAACTCCATTTCCATGGAGCACACTTTGGCTTCAATTTCCTATTCACTCGGTAATGGTTTTAAGCAACCAAATATACCACGTGAATCACAACGCGGCATAGAACGCGTTACCACTTTGACCCGTGTAAAACGACGCACGGGGCCCACCTAAAAATTAGACCAAACTTAGGATAAAATTCTGGTTTTACCCAGAATTTATAACCATTTCCAACAAAATTTGGCAGCGAACCGATAATGTCGGTTTTATTATATTGAAAACCAATACAGACCAAATTTTTTATCAAACCGCACCGATTCAATCGGTTCGGTTGCATGCGGTTTAATCGGTTTAAATGCTTTCAAAATTAAGTCATTTCTTAAATTTATAGTATAATAAATAATTTATATAAAAATATTAAATTAGCCATTTGTATGCAATTTTAATCATATCTAATCTAACCATTCACAAAAATACAAATAAAAAATTAATAAATACTAAGGCTTGAAGCTTTTAGTGAATTAGAATTAGAAACAAAATATAATTTCAGAATCAAAGTCTTGACATCAAAACAAAACCAAAACTTAAAACAATCATCCCATAAGTCTAAACCACAAGTCTATCAAATAGAGTCAAAATATTCATTATATATTTAATATATATTATATGTAAATATATTCAGTCGGTTTCGGTGCAAATCGGTGTATAGTATACCAAAACCGGCACCGAACCGAAAACTAAAAAAAATTAATTTTCAAAACCGAACAGACCGATTCATATTAAAATACCGACTAAATATGACCGGTTCGATCGATTTAGTCGATTTTTTCGATTTTTCTTACGTCCCTAGTTTTGATGAAACCCAAGATGTAGCTGTCCACGGACCACACTGGTTTAAATGTTGTTATCCATAAAGGGTAAGATATATATATTAATGGATACTGCAATTATACCAAACTATTATTTAATTTAATTTAAATTTTTTTTTTTTTTGGCATACTATTATACCAAACTATTATAAGTGAGTCCCTACTACATTTAGTTTCAAGCATTAATCATCTTTTTGCTCATGATTTGTACCTTCTTTCATCCCCCAATCAACGTCAATAATCTTTGGCTTCAAAGAAAAGTAGGCTTTTTTTCAAACCAAGAAAATTATGTACTTCAAATAAATAAATAAATTAAAAATAAATTAATTAATTAAAAAAATAATTATTTTTTAATAAATTCTCTTTCTAAGTATTTTATTCTATCTAACCCATATTTTTTTTTTTAGTATTCCATTAGGTTCTGTTTAATGTAATATGATCAAATCATCCTTCTAATTTTTTTGCATATGTTTCTATTTTGAAACTGATACACAATAAAAAATAACAATAGTTCCTCATTTTATGGAGAAAATCTCTCTCTTATTCTAAGGAGAAAATTTTTCCCTCATTCTACGGAGAAAATTTAAAATTATGAACTTTTAACTTTTTTATAATGTGGAAATTTTAAAAATAACGTAATAAAAAATTTGAAGGAAAATCAAAATACAATATGAATGTTCACAGTAAACAACAAACGTACAATTAACTTTCGAAAAAACAAAACATATACTAAAGTATAATGTGAATGTTCACAATAAACAACAAATATACAACTAACTTTTGAAAATATATATATATACCAAAATATAATGTTAATGATCACAGTTTACAATTAACATACGACTAACCTTAAAAAAAATAAACTCATACCAATGTGAACATTTATACTGTAACGTGAAAATATAAAACAAAATTGAAAAAAGTGAAAATCAACTATTTCAATTGTTCAATGGTAACAAAAATGATTGTTCAACCAACAAGTATAGCAACAAAAACAACAAACATACAAGTAACTTTTGAAAAAATAAAACTCACATAAAAATATAATGTGAATGTTCACAATTTATAATTAACATACAACTAACCTTAAAAATATATATATATATATATATACTAATGTGAACATTTACACTGCAACGCAAAAACATAAAATAAAATTGAAAAAAAATGAATCTTTCGATTGTTCAATGGTAACAACAATAATTGTTTAACCAATAAGTATAATAACAAAAACAACAAATATACAACTAATTTTCGAAGAAAAATTTTAAAAAAAAAACTCATAAAAAAATACAATATAAATGTTCACAATTTACAATTAACATACAATTAGTTTTAAAAAAACTAAATTCATACCAATGTGAACATTTACACTACAATATGAAACAAAATTGAAAGAAAAAAAAAATTGAATATTCTGATTGTTTAATGGCAACAAAAAATGATTGTTCAAACGAAAAACTGAAACCAATCTTATTTCATAATCTCTCTCTCCATCATTTACACATATCATTATCTACTCCATATATACAAATAAGAGGCTAACTAACTATTCTAACTATCTTTAACTATCTAACAAACTACGGATAACTATCTAACCATCTAACTGATTGAGGAGATTTTCTCATGAGGCAGCAGCACATGAATGCCACAATGAGGCCGAAACTCAACTCCTTGAACTGTTGCAGTCATATAAGCTTGAACTGGAACTGGGATGTCAATATTTCCCCTCAAGCGAAGGGAAGGTAAAACCTCCATAAGCTTGTCCTTATGATAGGAAAATCGAGAGACAGATAATGGCTTGGTGAATATATCAGCAAGTTGATCAATGGTAGGAACATAATGTGAGACAAGATGTTTGGCAAGAACCTGATCTCTCATAAAATGACAGTCAACCTCAATATGTTTGGATCTAGAATGAAAGACAGGATTATACACCCGAGCAAAGGCACAGTAGGAGAAACAATACAAAAATCATGGAGAAGCATGCCAAGCCAAGCCAAGCAAGTTCTACAGCAGTATGGACCAAAGATCTGTACCCAGCCTCAGTGGAGGACCGAGATACTGTAGCCTGTTTCTTAGCAGACCAAGAGATAAGATTAGACCCTAGAAACACACAATAATCAGAGGTAGATTTTTTGTCAAGGACATCCCCAGTCTAGTTGAAGTCTGAATAAGTATGAAGGTCAAAAGAACTAGGAGTGTAGGTGAGACCATGATTGAGAGCACCCTTAACAAATTGAAGAACCCTCGTAACTATAGAGAAATGAGCATTAGTAGGGGTTTGCATATGTTGACATAACTGATTGACTGCAAAGGACAAGTCAGGCCTGGTGATGGTTAAGTATTGCAAAGCACCAACCACACTGCGATACAGAGTTGGATTTGCAAAGAGAATATCAAAAGTAAGAGACACAACAGGCTTGACAGCAATGGGAGAAGAACAAGGTTTACAATCCAACATCCCAGCTTTATGAAGATGTCCTTAGCATATTTTGTGTCACGACCCGAACCTGCCCCTATGGGTTAAGGCCATAACCGGCCAGTAATCACGAGATTACCTACGGCCTCAAACCAAATAAGACAAAACTCATCAGAGTAAAGGGGCCAAACGGAAGCAAATTTAAGACTTTGTCCATAGAGCCGTGCTTATATGCACATCATAACATTCCACATTTACATATATTAATAACTCACAACAGAAAGTAAAGTAACATAAGGCTCTGTACAGACAGGATCATTCAAATCTAAGTCAGCCAAACAGAACTACACACGGACGTAAACCAAAGTCCTCGCCAACATAACGAAATACACAGAATGGCAAAAGGGCGAAGACGTGTCTCGTGCGTGAGACGCAAGGGCTAACTCTTCAAAACTTTAGTTGTTCCATATAGACTTCGCTGAGGCTGGGTCTGAACCTTTATAGGCTCACCTACAAACACATGAATGAGCGTGAGCGAAAGCCCAGTGAATCATATCAAATAAAGAATATACGTTGGAACAATATACATCAAACGGCCTTGGGCCCAATTTATATTTCTAACTAATACATATATACATAGACATACGTAAGTTAGGTAGCTGGCGTTCCAAACACATCATACGCCCTCAGGCCCAATTCATTAGTATCATTCAAGTCAAACTGGTCTTTGGCTCATTCGTACTTTCATTCACGTCGAATTGGCCTTTGGCCCATTCATTCATATCGAACTGGCCTTTGGCCCATTCGTTTATGTCAAACTGGCCTTTGGCCCATTTATACTATCATGTCAAACTTTCATTTGTGTCGAGACGGCCTTTGGCCCATTCATTCTTTCATTTGTGTCAAAACGGTCTTTGGCCCATTCAGATGACAAACTAGCCTTTGGCCCATTCGTTCATTCATGTCGAAACGGTCTCTGGCCCATTCATTCGTTCATGTCAAAATGGCTCCGGCCCATTCTTTCATGTCAAAACGGCCTTCGGCCTATTCATTCATGTCAAAACGGCCTTTGGCCCATTCATTCAAGTCAAAACGGCCTTTGGCCCATTCATTCAAGTCAAAATGGCCTCTGGCCCATTCATTCATGTCAAAACGGCCTTTTGCCCATTCATTCATGTCAAAACAGCCTCTGGCCCATTCATTCATTCTTGTCAAAACGGCCTCTGGCCCATTCACTCTATTATTCAGATCAAACTGGCCTCTGGCCCACTCATTTGGTATAGCAAACATTGTCCACCAATCAAATTAACGAACTTATAAAACTTGCATAGAGGTAAGCAATTGGACAGCAACATATCCATCGAATCAATGAACTTATAAAACTTACATAGAAGTAAGCAATTGGACAACAACACATTTCAGTTATCTTTGTTAAGATATTACTTACAATGATCGGCTAGTTGATTTGGCCTGGAGCTTGACCCTACACATCACATAACACA
This sequence comes from Camellia granthamiana, assembly GCA_036172215.1. NCBI lineage: Eukaryota > Viridiplantae > Streptophyta > Magnoliopsida > Ericales > Theaceae > Camellia > Camellia granthamiana. The sequence continues at coordinate 39,289,491 of CM069905.1, forward strand.
TATGTGTCACAACCGATTCAATACGTTCTTTAATTCACATATTCCTCTCTAGGCTTTATTCTTATCATTCTAACTCAATTACAATGCTCAATGCATGCCTAAGAGTACTTAGAAGTGAAAGAGAACGGAAAACGAAACTCAGAATGTCTTTTCAAAATTTCTGAAAATAGGGTCCCCACTCGAGCGTGGACTCCCCCGCTCGAGCGGACCCTTGAGGCCTGCAAAAGTACTGGATGCAACAAATTTATGCTCGATCGCGAATTGTGGCGCTCAAGCGGAAGGCCTCTCTACATAGCTCCCCGCTCGAACGTGAAATTACCCCGCTCAAGCGGACACCATGTCTGCAAAAAGTACTGGGAACACGAATTTCACGCTTGAGTGGCGGTTTCCCCACTCGAGCGGGAATCAAAATTCTGGAAAATCCAGGACATGTTCTTGAGCTTCAATTCGATATTCTATCCAACATTTCTTGCATGCAATAGCTCAAACTTCAAATACACTTGTACTAACATGGTATAAACCCCAAATTACAACCCAATAAAGCTCAATTTCACCAATTAATCACATGCATGTCCCAATCTACACCAAATTCACTTTCAACGTAACAATTTCATGCATTCAAACTCATATTCTTATAAATTGTACATGCATGTGAGATATAACTCTCCTTATCAACTCAAGTGGTGCAAATGGTGATCACAAGCATGAACTCTAACCAAAATCTTACATGGATCATGTATTTTAAACTTAAACATGCAAATTCAAGCAATTACATACATGCATGCACATATTGGCTTTCAATTTAACAAAATCAACTCAATTTCTTCATAATCAACCCAATCCATGTTCTTGACCATTATTCAAACTTGAATTCACAAGATGATAACTCCAAATTCATGGATTACTCACCTAGAGGCTTAATTCTTCCAATCTATAGCAAGGTCTTGAGTTTAATCCTCCAATTCTTCACAAACTTGAGCCAAACCTTCAATTCCCTACACTATCTCCCTCTAATTCGGCTCTCTCACACTCAAGAGCCCAAAATCAGCCAAAATGAATCCAAAGAAGAGAGATTGAGTGCATATGGCCCTTTATATAGCCCCACTAAGTCAATTATTTTAATATTAGGTGGTTGGGCACTTAATTGATCGTTCTAAATTTAATTATTTTGATCCGAATCAGTTTTCAATCAAATTTCACCGTATGCTCTAAAAATTATGCCAATTACGATGGTGCAATCAATTTCAGGTTCTGTGGCCGATACGGCCTTCAATTTAAATTCCAAGCAGATAATCAAACAGATATTCCTACAGTGAACAGATAGAAATTCAAAACCACATATATTCATATAAATGACACTCAAAATCATATCAAACACATAATCATATGCATAAGGAGGATCAATTAGCATAATACAGAACAGGGGTATCACATTTTGGTTGAGATAAAACATAGCCAGATGTTGAGGAGTCAACAGATATACCCAGAAAATAGGATATGGGGCCAAGTTCTTTCATGAAAAACACTTGGTGCATTTAACAAGAGTCTGAATATGCTTAGTATCATTGCCAGTGATTAAAATGTCATTTACATACACTAGAAGAGTAGTAAAGGTAGATGATGTCTTATAAATGAACATAGAAGAATCACACTTGCTATTGACAAAACCTTGAGAAATCAGGAAGGAGGAAAAGGTAGAGTACCAGGCTCTTGGGGCTTGCATAAGTCCATACGAAGCCTTGTGAAGTTTACAGACATAACTGGACTGAGATGTCAACACAAACAACAAACATAGTAACAAACAATATACAAAAAATATCAAACAATATATAAAAAAAATTATCAAATAGTTCATATTTATTGACGTACCATTTTAGAAAAATATGTATCACTACAAGAAAATCCAGCTTTGGCGACTAAAAAATGAATTTTTGTCGCTGAAAGTAGGACAATCGGCGACTAAAATGGAATTAGTCGCCAAAAGTGAACACTTTTGGCGACTAAAACAGTTTAGTAGCCAAATGCATAGTTATTGGCGACTAAAATCAATTTTGTAGCCAAAAGTAGAGGTTTTGGCGACTAAAATTCAGTTTAGTCGCCAAAAGTGCAGATTTTTGGCTACTAAAAAAAATTAGTAGCTAAAAGGAGGGGTTTTGCCGACTAAACCTGACTTTAGTCGCCAAAAGTGCTGTTTTTGGCTACTAAAAAAAATTAGTAGCTAAAAGGAGGTGTTTTGCCGACTAAACCTAACTTTAGTCGCCAAAAGTGCTGTTTTTGGCTACTAAAAAAAAATTAGTAGCTAAAAGGAGGGGTTTTGCCGACTAAAACTGACTTTAGTCGCCAAAAGTGGCTATTTTTTGCTACTAAAAAAAAATTAGTAGCTAAAAGGAGGGGTTTTGCCGACTAAAACTAACTTTAGTCGCCAAAAGTGGCTGTTTTTTGCTACTAAAAAAAAATTAGTAGCTAAAAGGAGGGGTTTTGCCGACTAAAACTGACTTTAGTCGCCAAAAGTGGCTGTTTTTGGCTACTAAAAAAAAATTAGTAGCTAAAAGTAGGGGTTTTGCCGACTAAAACTGACTTTAGTCGCCAAAAGTGGCCTAAATTTTTTTTTAGTAAATAATTTATTTTTTAAATAATTATATTGAATTAAAATAATTATATTTGTATATATTATTATTTTGTATTAATCCGGTTAATATACTATATAAATAATATATATTGCATATATATTCATGTGAAGTTGTAGTGGCATAGTGGAGGGCGTGTGTTGCAAAAAGGCTTGGAATGGGGGACGGTTGGGGTTCGATACTCAGGAAAAGCAAAAAAAAGTAGGTTTTTTTTTTTTCGCCGGAAACACCTTTGGCGACTAAAAATTTAGTCCCCAAAAGTCTATATTTTGGCGACTAAACCATTTAGTCGGCGATTCGGTGACTATTGGCGACTAAATTTTTAATCGGTAAATGTATTATTTCCAAAAGTGAAAAACACTATTGGCGACTAATTTATTAGTCGGTAAACACCTATTTTTGGCGACTAAAAAAGGTTTAGTCGCCAATACCCTCTGCCGACCACAAATACGCGACAAATGTGGCGACTAAAAAATTTTGTCGGGAAAAGTCAAATTTCGACTTTCGGCGACTAAAAACAGACTTTTGGCGACTAAAAATTTAGTCGCCAAAAGTGCTTTTTTTTGTAGTGTATATAATCAACGTCAGTATAATACCGGTGAATAAACTACACAATATTAGCGGTTACACAAATCGACGAAGAGACTACGGTTTATGTGTAACAATGGCAAAAAAATGATTGTTCATCGCTGATTTACCATCATCTTTGTTGCGAATCTATCATCTCTATTATTAGTCTACAACTATCCTTCTCTTCTAAATGTTTTTCCATGGCAAGACCTTAATACAAAATAATGGTGAAGAAAGATCCTTGATTAAGTAAATCCCTCACATTGAGGTAAAGAAAATACTAAAAATAGTAATCTTCCATATTCTATATATAATGTTCTATATATACCACAAATAAAGTATATTTAATAATTGATATTCTCTCTTAAATATATGGTATAATTATTATATATATTATAATAAAAGTCTATAAGGATAAAATAGTCCACATAATAATTCTAATATGAGAAAAAGCACCTATTAGAATATAAGTCCAAATATATGGGATTTAATAGAACATTAGAAAACTTTATAGACTTATTAGGCTAAATGGAATTTATAAATAGGGGTGGTTTGGGATAATCTAAATAAGTGTACTTTTTGACTTTTTATAAAATATGGGTCGGGTTTAAAGGGATGTGGTAAAGAAATGATGTAACTTAAATAAAATGATGTGAGTTAAATAGAATAATAACTTTTTATCTTTTTAACATTTTAAGTTATGACAAATAAGGTCTAAAAAAAAAAAAAAAAAAAAAAGCAGCAATGTTGTATCATGAATAATAAATATGCACGAGGCTTGCTCACTTGTGTTTAGGAGTGGGAAAAAGTAATAAAAAATGTGATTAAATGTAGCATTTTTCATTAAGAAAATGAAATTCAAATTTATTGTCGTGTGAGGCAATATTATTTCATGAGGTCCACACATTTCATTTTCGAAATATTATTTTTGACAGATTAAAAATCGAGAGATCGGTGGAGACTGAGATTGATGGTGACAACAACAATATCGAGATGGTGTCGTAGATGGCCTGTGTAAATTCCTAATATTATTTTTGATTATTTATGTCAAAAAAATTTCTTATGCTTCTAAAATTTAAAATATTAAGAACCTAAACTAGCAAACAAATTTGTAGTGACTATCGAGAAATGTGTTGTTAATTTTTATTTAGGACAAACTACATATATCCCCTCGAGGTTTGACTAAATTATAAATATCCTTCTGAGGTTTGAGAAATTACAAATTTTCTTCTGAATGCTATATTTGCATAACAAATTAGAGGATAATTTGTTATGAAATTTAAACCTCAGGGAGCAAATTATTATGAAAATACAAACCTTACGGGGCGGAATGTAATTTTTGTAATCTCAGGAGGATATCTGTAATTTAGCCAAACCTCAAGGGAGGTATATGTAATTTGCCTTTTTATTTATTGTAGTCTGAGGCACACCAGAGCCACACATTTTATTTTCAAAAGATTATTATTTTTATACTATTAAAATATTATGGTTACCATCTTACCTGTCAACCATATCTTCAATGAGTTTTAACAATTGAATTAATACGTCAAATAAAATAATAAAAATAGATCATCATTTTAGATTATGGATGATTATTTGATTGGTAGAAAAGGGTAAGGACTTATGATTTATGTTGAAAATGAGAGAGTAACATAAAGTAAAGTAATTGATAATTGACTTAGAATATAATTACGTGATATTTTGAAATTATTGAATAATTTCCTCAGATTATTCATTGGACACGGTAGACAACAATTTTTGTTGAGAAGTGTTTGGTGGGGCTAGTTATGACATTGAAGGCTTTTCTCACTACTTAAATGCTGTCACTGGACATACAGTAGGAGGGGTACGAAGTTATGAATAAGGGGTTGTTTGGGATGATCTAAATAAGTGTATTTTTTAACTTTTTATGAAATATGGGTTAAGTTTGAAGTGATGTATTAAAGAGGTGATGTGACTTAAATAAGATGATATGACTTAAGTAAGATAGTGACTTTTTAACTTTTTGAATTTTTTTAAACTTGCCAAACTTAGCCTACGACAATACGAAGGATGAGAAGAAAAGAGTACAAAGCTGCATGTTTTGTTGAAAATCAAAGAAAACACTACCATACCATACCATTAATTCTTGGATAAAAATAGGGCAAATTACAAACAACCCCCTCGAGGTTTGGTAAAATACAGATTCTCTTTTGAGGTTTGAGAAATTACATCCTGCCCCCTGAGGTTTATATTTCTATAACAAATTACCCTATAAGGTTTTTATTTTTATACAGATTCCTCCTTAATTTTTCCTAATTTGTTATGAAACTTTGACCCTCAGGGGGCAATTTGTAATTTCTCAAATCTCAGGGGGAAATCTATATTTTCACCAAATCTCAAGGGAGTGTTTGTAATTTGCCCATAAAAATACCAAACTTGAGGGAAAAAAATAAAAAAAATGAAGGAAAGCAGCCGGTTTTCATGACTGGGTCTATTAATTCAGAAAAATAAAAAATTAATACAAATAATGTTGCAAGTCTTGATTTTATAATTTTAAAGTTTAAAAAAAAAATTATTATCAAAGTGAATTAATTTTTAAAACAATGTCATTATCATATTATTTTAGGTAAAAATTCTGTATAAATATAATTATTTTATTTTTATTTCTCCCAATAGAACATAGTCAAATAAGTGAATACCATCACTATCATTAAAAGAAATCGGGTGTGAATCTAAAACCTTAATTATTTGCTTCAAGTACAACAATCGCTTTAACAATAACTTACAAATGTACTCCAAAAGAAATATTCATAACATTTGAAATGTATGGATAAGATTTATTTGACTCATACTTAAATCTACACCATACATTACCAATATTTTTTTGATATTTTTTCTGATACATAATATTTTGTCGAGAAAGAAAAAAAAAAAAAAAAAAGAAACAACATTAAAAATACAAACGAGCAAGAGAGTTTGTCGAGAAGAAAAAAAAAAAAAAGCATCGTCCATATGAAGCATTTCATGACCTACCGGTCTGAAACTCAAGAAGTTTGAAAGTGCTTGGATCTTCACTGTTGAGCCAACCATACTTCTCCATGAAAGGGTTGGTTAGGGTTTGAGGTGGGTAGCTATCAATGCAATCATCCCACACATTTCTATCATCCAAGTCCCTCACCACCTCCCACAAACAACTATTACACTTAAACCCAGCCCCAAAACTTATCATAAACACTTTGTCACCTTTCTGGAGCCTCCTCTTGGCTTCCATGTACCCCAAAACATACCAAAGGCTACTAGCTGAGGTATTACCAAACCGGTGAAGGGTCATTCTGGCCGGTTCTAGGTCATATTCGGTCAGGCTGAGGCTCTGTCCAATTCCATCGATCACTGCCTTCCCACCGGTGTGTAAGCAAAAATGATCAACACCGGTCCTGAAGTTGATCATCGGCCTCCCCCCTCCTCCCTTGCTAGAAGTTTGAGTCATTTTTCTTACAAATGAGGCTATGGTGAATCGGAGAAGCTCTCGTAGGGGCAATATTTTTGGAGCAATTTCTTTGAGGTTATCGACAAAAGCTCGTGTCGCTACCTGTTGAAGATATAAATAATAAATTACTTTTTTTTTTTTTTTTTTTAATTCTTATATTTTTAGATTCAAAATATGTGTTAAAACTCATCACCTTCCATAAAATATAACGTAAACTATCATATTTAGGATACAATAGGGATAAGATTATCTCCAGTCCATTACAGTCCTACTAGTTCATTATGTATGGTTTTATGTGTAAGTAGTCAATTAAAAAAATTAGTTTTATTCAATATTTATAATTACATAATTTTATCATATTGTCTTAAATAAATAAATAGTCTATTTTAAAATTTTACTTGTCATCTAATATTTTGAAGACAGATACAATTAAATCATATGAACAATTGATCAATCAATTTTTTTTTTCATGAATTAGCTATAAATAAATTTTTTATAAAATAAATCGTTTAAATCATCCAAATAAGATGGTGATGACGAAATGGACTCCAACTACACTATCCAGTGTACTATACACAGTCGACTTGAAACAAACCTCTTCCTAAATAGTAATAGTTTACCTCTCCTCTAACACATTAATTTTATAAAAAAATTATTAAATATAATCTCATCTCTTATGTCAATTTCTCAATGCTCAATATAATATTATTTTTTTACTGTATTTTCTCATTAGGTCAGTTGTCTACCCCCATTACCTTATGTTTATGAGTGAATAAAAAGGCAAATTACTTCATAGTCTCTATACTTTTACTATCGTGTTATTTTCGTCTCTGTAAATTTAATTAACTCTGTTTTAATCATAAATTTATAATTTTATCTTAATTTGATTAAATTAATTCCAATTATTTGTATTTTTTGATTAAAAAAATACACACATAAGCGACATGTTATACTTTTATAAGTAAAATTGTAAACTTATTCTATTTAGTAAGTTAATCTCAACCAACTCAATTATAATTTTCCTTTAAAAATCCTAATCAAAGTTATCAATTAGATTAAATTGACACAAAATTTAAAATTAAAAATCAATAGCAAACTAGTAATTGAAATTATAAAGATCAAAATAATATAAAGGTCAAAATACAAGAACTGCCAATATAATTTATTTTGAAAAAAATATATTAAAAGTGCATACTTCCCTCCAATCGTCTTATTGAGGCTTTTTTGGGATGTGAGTTGACTTTTTGGCTATTTTAACTTAAAAGTCTCGTTTATGGTAGATTTTTTGATTTTTGTAAGGGAAAAAATTATAAGTTAGACGTAACATTTTATCATATTTGATTAAAATAGCCAATTTTATCTAATATAACTATTTTAACCCTAAGTGGTATCCCAAATGGAGCCTGACTTGGAGGGTTCAATTAGTGTAATTGGGCCCTACTTTGGGTCCAATGAGATGAGCCACTTAATTTTTATTACATTATCTATTAAAAAAATAAAAATTAAACGAACATTAATTGCCATATATTTGGACCATATTTATTTTAAAAAAATTAAAAAAGGATCCATTTTGAAAATCATAATTGCTATCCACTTTTAAATAAAATGTGATCTAAACATACAATTATTAATATTCGATTAATTTAATTTGCTGCATGAATGATATATGACTCTTTTAAGAAGTGGGTTAAAAGTCATTTTTTAACTTTTAATCCATTTTAGATCACATCATCTCTCATATTTTTTATATATATTTTTTAAAAAAATTAAAAAATTAATTTTTAACCATCTTATCAAAACAACCCGTAGACAGAAGGTACTTAAAAATTGAACGATTTTAATCAACTCAAGGTGGGCCCAAATTATTTTAAACTTAGACTTGAGAAATCCATTTAAAAAATACAATACTCATTTTCTCTCAAAATAATTGTCTCTTTTAGAGAATCTATTTTTTTTTTTTTATAGTATAATTATTACACTTTAAAATAATTAATTTTTCAAAATTATCTTTTGATAATACATTTTCTAGTGAATAGCTTTTTATGGTCCCGTTTAGTAGAGTTGTGGGAAACTGATTATAACTTATAACTTATAACTGTGAACATAAGCTGATTTTTGACTTATAAATTAAGTTTCTCCTCCTCCACTTAAAGAATAAGTTGATTTTTGACTTACAAAAAGTTATAAACTGTATTGTTAAGCTGAACCAAACACATTAAGATAGCTTAAATTAAGCTAAAAGCTAAAATAAACTGAAAATAAGCCATACCAAACAAGGCCTATGTTGTTAATGAATTAAAAGAAGAGCAAAATAAAAAATTCATATTAATTTTGTTCTTAATTTCCTAAAATGGACTAATATTTGAGAATAATGAAAAATGGAATAAATAACTAATATTTTGAAATTGACGGGGTTGTTTGGGATGTGCTACATAAATGCATTTTTTGACTTTTTAACTAAAAAAATAGAGAAAAAAATATGTATGTTTGGAATAATTTTTTGATTTTTTACAAAAAGGTGTATTGTAGTAAAATCAAAATGATCATTCTACCCTCATTAACTTTTTGGGTGTGTTTGATTTGTGTTTGTAGAGTAGTTTTTGAGATAAAAAGTACGAAAACTTATTTGGTTTACCTTTTTTCAGAAATGGTTTTGGAAAATTGTTTTGGAGAGAGAGTTTTAAAAGAAATAACTGATTTGATGTGTATGAGAGAGAGTGATTTTGAAAAGTAGATAACCAAACAAAATTTTGAAATTTTTTTTGAAAAATTTTGTTTGGTTTAATTACTCTTAAAAATTTGTTTGTGAAGAATTTTTCCCAATTTTTTTTTTGAAAAACTAACCAAATAAGCCGTTTTACTTTTGACTTTTGAATACTTAAATTCAAAAAGCAAAATAATAATTTTATCCTCTATACTTCCCCCACAAGCTTCTCTAAATAGCATAAACTTTTTAACTTTTCGTGGATTTTTCCAAACCAAGCCTATTTCCAAGATAAAAAATAAAAAATGAGATGATGTATAAAATTATTTTAATCAATTAGAACTACCTTTGGAAGGTTCTTGCCTAGGTAAAACCCTAACTTGCCTTCATCATCTTCCCTCTGCAAGCAGCATCCATAGGATTCATCTCTGGAACCATGGTGGGTTCGAACCAGACACTTCAACTTGAACATGGCTCGATGCTTCAAAGCCACCTTATTAGTCAAAAGTATAGCACACCCACCAGACCTAAACAAACAATTAGCCAAAATCATGGACCTATCATTCCCACCATACCAGTTGGGACTCAAAGACTCCGAAGCCACAACAAGTGCACACACATTCTTTCGATTCTTGAATATGTTCTCAACAACATTCGTGGAAATCAAACTCGCACTACACCCCATTCCTGTCAGATTGTATGTTTTAATGTTCTCTCTCATCTTGTACTTGTTGATGATCATGGCCGTTAACGAAGGAACGGCCGAGATCATCGACACGTTGACGACGAGTACGTCAATCTCCGATGGTGACACGCCGGACCTCGACAGGAGTTTGTCGATGGTGCCGTTAAAAAATTCGGACATTTCTGAGACGCCGTCGGAGATCGATGGCAGGTTTTCGCGGCCCGAGCAGACGATTCTCGGGCCGTAGGTCTGTTCGCCGATTCCCGAGCTGACAATGGCTTTTAAGAGGAACCTGTATTCGTTGAGTCCAAGGTTTTTGTTTCGTTTGATGATTTCGCCGCTGAGTTCTGTGCTGAGCTTTCGATCGTCGGTGGGTTTGAAGCATTGGTAGTCTAAAATGTAGCAACACTGATGTCTTTTTTTATCAAGAATAGTGAATAGTTTGAAGAAGAGGTAGGAGACAGAGAGAACGAAGAGGAAGAACAAAAAATAGTCCATGAGAGAGAGAGAGAGAGAGAGAGAGGGAGGATATCTTTTTTTGTAGGTTTTTTGGGTTTTTTTTGGATGAGGGATTTAAAATGAAACAGGGGGAAGTATAAAAAGAGAGGTGATGAAGGTCAGACATGATGTGAGTAAAGGATCTCTATGAGAAAGATGTCTGTGTCAAAGTATTACTCAACTCCCACCAGTTGATTAGTGAGTAGTGTTTTAAAAAATTGACAAAAAGTTAATATTTTAATTTTTTTTGACAAAAAAATTGAGTTATTTTGAATAAAAAAAGTTGACTTCATCGTTTAAAAAAATTAAAAAATCAAAAAATTGACTTTTTTGGGTGTGTTGCCAGCGAGCGGATCCTCTAGAGTGAATTCTCTAAAGTGATCTCCTAAAGTGGAGATCGGACAGCTGAGGATTTTTCCAAAAAAAAAAAAAAAAACACAGATGATGACTGTGAAGATCAACCCCTCGCCCATCTCTCTCTCCTCCTCAACAATGGCGATCTCTGCAACTTGAAGATCAACGACCCATCTCTCTCTCCTCCTCCTCCTAACCCCCCTCTCTCTCTTCTCTCTCTCCTCCTCCTTCTCCTCCTCCTCCGATGATGGCTCCTCCCTCGTCTCCGAGCTCCTCACCCTCCAATCCCAATCTCCAACCCACCACAACCCCTCGCCCTTTCTCTCTCCTCATCTTCTTCGACGCTTCTCAGGTCCACGACAAGCAGGAACTCCACCTCAAATCGCTCCGATCCGAGTTCTCTCTCGTCTCTTCCTCATTCATCTCCAACAACAACCCATCTTCTCAATCCAAGCACTTCTTCTGCTACATCGAATTCAAAGAATCCCAATCCAGTTTCGCCCAATTCGGTGAGGAGCTCGGAGACGGCGGTGGATTGCTGTGAAGCCACTGTTGATCTGCAAAAAAAACCTTCAAAAAATCTGATTTTTTTTTTTTTTTTTTTTTTTTTTGGAAAATCCTCACCAAAACGACGTCGTTTTGGTGAGGACTAAGCAGAGCCTTCCGATCTCCACTTTAGGAGATCACTCTAGAGAATTCACTCTAGAGGATCCGCTCGCGTGTTGCCAAACGAGCCTGAGTTAACTCTTTCGTGACAATCTTTGTTGCAGTGCAATCAAATCTTAGGGATGTTAATAAAATTTTAAATTATTAAGAATAAGTATAGAAAAAAAATTTCAAAAGTGTAATAAATATTATTATTATTAAAATATTCTTAATGATTAATTTAATATTTTAAATTTTAAAATGATATAATTTTTTATTTAAATGTCAATTTTTATTAAAGTTCGTGCATTTTTAGAATCTCTTCATCAAGATTTATCAAATAAAATTTATCTTGACTATGAAATTCTTTTTAAAAAAAACAAAAAATACTGTCAAAGTTGACATAAACAGTAATATACTACTCTATTTTACAATAATATGTTACTGATTATCATAATAATATTTTACTATTTATTTGAACAGAACATCAGTAACAAAAAACAAAATATGAACTAAATGAAGCTATACGAGTTCCTACATTACGCCCTCAGAAGTTGACGAATTTGATCGCAATAATAAAACGTGATCTCTGTATTCAACTCCTCCTCCTCCTCCTGACATTTCTAATTCATTCTCATAACCCCATCCTAATATATATATATACAATAAACCTGTTGAATACAAGTCTTGAAGAATCTAAGAAGATCTTGAAGGAAGAGATGATGAACTATGAAATTCAAGCCCTAATTATACAGATAATTGGAGTTTGAATTTGCTTCGGATCCTTTTATGGTGAAGAATTGATTCAATTAGGGTTTAGAGATTTTTAGCAAAACACCAAGCAAATAAAGTATCAATCTCCGAATAAATTAGATAAACAAACTTGGACCTCAGCTCACATTCATGCGTCACATGCCAATTCAAAACTTATTCTCATGAGCTTAAGCCCCCGTTTGGTTACCAAGAAAAATGAAAGGAAAAGAAAATATAGATTCAACACTATTATTCACTCGTAATAATCAAGCTAAAGTGTACATCACAAACAAATTAAAAACTAACGACTTTTCTCTAGAAAAACAAAGAGAAATTCAAAGGCCAACTTTATCCAAAAAGAAATAAAAAAATATTTATGTGTCCTCTGTCAAGTATGAGCCTCCAGGTAAGAGAGTTTATGAAGGAAAAATTTATGAATTGTCCTTTTCATTAGAAAATGGGTCCAATTAAGGGATTTTGACCAAATTTTTGATAAAAATATAGTGAAAATTTCAATTCGGTGAAAAGATAAAAAAAAATTACAAATTAGTTGTAAAACTAATCAACTTTAATTGAAGCGATAAACTTTTTCATGATTTTGCAATTGTTTTTGGATCTTTCCACTTAATTGCAATTTCTCCAAAAATATACCCATCCAAACACAAGCTTAATCATTTAATGGGCAAATTATGTTGAAACTCCTTATATTTTGGTTCAGTAATGATAGAAACCCTCACAAAATATAACCTCCACAACCCCAAAATAATCTAAACTATTCATGTCACTGTCAGACACAATCCCCCAAACAAATTCAAATACATCAATGGTCAATACATCAGTGGGGGGTCGTGGAGGTCCTCCTTTATGGGTGTCCCAAACATTTTTCATTTCGATTTTTGTATCATTTTGATTTTTATAATTTCAATTGATTCGATTTTGACTCCAAATTTATGATTATCTCCAAAAAAAAAAAAAAAAAAAAAAAAAAAAAAAAAAAGACCAGCAAAAGAAAGAAACTTTTATTGATATACATCAATAAAGACAAAGAATGTCAACCTGGTATGGATTTGCTTGTGTTTTTCTTGGCTTGGTCTGTAGTGTCCTATTATCTCGGTTTTACTGGCTGGGTCTGGTGTCATCTGATGTTCTCTGTCTAGTTTTTTCTATTTTTGGCGTCTTCTATCTGCTGGGTTTGTGTGTTTTTTGTGTGGGTTGCTCGCTCACCAACTCGTGATGGTGTGACAGCATATGATTGTGCGTTCATCTTGGTGTCAACCTAATTAGGAGCAAATCTTAGATACACCTTTTCACCTCCTGAAAAACTCCGCACAATTTCATTAATAGAATAGTCGCAACCAATATCATGAGCTTTCACCCAAAGCACCACCCTAACTTTGATTATCTCACACAGTATCTCAATTTAATCCAATTGTTTATAACTGTTAACATTTTTTATTGAAAAATATGTACATAATGACAAATGTCATGCATTTAAGGCAAAATTATGAACTTGTTCAACTCAATTCATTAATTTCAATCAATTCAATAATTTGTTTAATAGAAAACACTAACGTCTTTATCAATTGAATCAAATTGATACAAAATTTAAAATTAAGAGTCAAAATTAAACTAATTGAAAGTGTGGGGACCAAAATGACACAAGAGTCAAAATGTAAGAACTATCGGTGTAATTTATCCTATTTTAATTTACATATTACTTTTCATGAGTAATTTCATTGGTAAAATGGATGAAAAAAATACTTTTCTAAATACATGTATATTTTACTTTGTTTATCTTTGTATTTTTACACTATCTATATTAATTCTAATTTATTTAACCTTATTAAAAAGAAAGTCGGTATAAGTAAGTCAAAACTATATATTTTGTTATATTTTCTTCAAATTTTAAGAAATTGAATATAATTTATCTAAAAAATATTTAAAAGCATTCAAAATTTCAAATATGAAGTGCCATATAAACATGACTAGTTATTTCCATCATTCCTATCATTATTATTGCAGTTTGCGAGTGTGAGGAGGATAAGGTCAATTTGTGGAGGTAAAAAATTTGTGTGACGTGAGTATCAATCAAAATAAGGAGTGATATGGGATGATCTAAATAAGTATATTTTTTGATTTTTTATAAAATATGAGTTGGATATGAGTTAGATTTGAAGTGATGTGTTAGAGAGGTAATATAACTAATAAGATGATGTGATTTAAATAAGATAATAAATTTTTAATTTTTTTAAATCATGCCAAACAATACCTAAATCTAATATCTCGAGAAATTTTTTCTCATAAAAATTTAACTCATTAGAATTTTGAATTTTTAAGTCGACCTGTCTATCTACTTAGACATCTAAAAAAGGGTATGAATGTCAAAGCCTTTATAGTGTGTACGGATAGTACCCATAGCTTTTCCAATTTGTGAGTTGTGGTGTCATCCACATTTAAGAATTGCAAGCTGTGGTAGATGCAACCAAGTATGGTAAAATCAGAAAATATAGCAACTATCAAAATTTGTTATGAATTTTATTTCGAAAAGTATTGTGCAGTTTAAAGTTAATTATTACATAATGAGATTCATACTTAAAATATATCTCAACAGAATATATATACAACAGTGTTAGGGACTCTTAGCACCCCACCTCTACGTGGGGTTGTGAGAGCAAGACTTAAAAATAAATAAATAAATAAATTTGAGTCGATCAAAAAAATAGTAGGGATGGTGGGGTCCAAGGCATTTTTGATATATATATTCTCACCGTTCCATATTATTAGTCAAGAAAATTGTTTAAGAGGTCTAAAATAATGAGCTCTAATAGTTCTAAAAATACTGTAGCCCCAATTGATGTGATGTTTTACTCTTTGTTTTTTTTTTTTTTAATTTTCAGCATTGCCAGCTCATTAGAGCTGGCTTAGTGATCCCTTTTTAGTGGTATGTAGCACCACTGTATTAGTCAATCTTTCTTTTTTTGAATGTCTCAAAATATTTATCTATTTTGAAAAGTCAAAACATAAAACTCTAAAGAATTCCAAAACTATCCTTTAAAAATAATTATAAAGATATTTAATAATGAGAATAAAAGAGGCAATATGATAAAAAATAATGTTTGAGAGCTCGAATTTGGCCCCCCCTAATCCCCAAAACGACGTCGTTTTGGGGAATTTTTTTTTCTTTTTTCTTTTTTCTTCCATTTTCGGCTCAAACGCAAAGGAGAAGAGAGAAGAGAGAAAGAGAGAGAGAGAGAAGCAGAGGGAGGGAAGGAGAGAGAGCCGCCGATCGTCGCCCCGCCCAGCCGCCGATCGTCGCCCACCCCAGCCCCGCCCCGCCGCAGCCCCGCCTCTGCTGATGGCCCCCTCCAGTCTCCTCCTTCCTCCTCCTCCTTCCCCCCTCCCCCTCCTCCTCCTCCTCCCCCTCCCCCTCCGTCTTCTTCTTCCTTCTGCTGAAAAAAAAAAAAAAGAAATTAGGGGGATTCGGGGGAGCTCGTTTTCGAGCTCCCTAGCACGGTTGTATGATAAATTAATATATTTTGATTTGACTTCAAATCAATAATTACACATCCTACTAAAAAGTTAGGGGTTGTTTGGCATATACTATTTTAGTCAATCTTTTTATCTTTTTATTTTTTTGGGTCATATCAATTAACATTTTCTTTTTATTTTTTTACACATCTTTTTATAAAAAATCAAAAAATGTACTTATTTAGAATATCTCAAACCATCCCTTAATAAAATTCTCAAAGAAACTATTATTACAAGACGAAAACAGTATTTTTCTGAAATAAGTTTTTGATTTAAAAAAGAGGATCATTATAAGTAAATAAATGAGCTTTCGTTTGGGATGTGGGTTGACTTTTTAACTTTTTAATTTTTTTAGTCTAGAGTTAAAAAGTCTTGTTTGGGATAGGTTTTTTTACTTTTTTGATTTTTATGAGAGAAAAAATAAATAATTATAATTTAGATGTGATATTTTATTTTATTAATTTTTTAATCTATTTTATCCTTTTATGATTATTTTAGTCCAAACTTTTTATGGCAAACGAAATCTCTGTGAGAGAGAGAGAGAGAGAGAGAGAGAGAGAGGGGCATGGAGGGGTAGAGTATCTGTTGGAATGGAATTGAAGAAAATGATGTGACTGTTTCTGAGGGGTAAGTGTTTGATTTCATAAAGAGGATCATTATAAGTAGATGAGTGAGTGAGGAGGGGCATGGAGGGGTAAAGTCAGTGGAGTGGAGTCGTCAAGAAGCTAAATTAAAAGAGATATTTTTTATTATAATTTTAATTTTTTTTCATAACTAATAATAAGAAAATAATAAGAATTTTTGAATTAATATTAAGTATAAAAACTTAAATAAATTATTACAAAAATATTTCACGTAAAATTTTATAATTAACTTCGAGTAAAATCGAAAAGAAAGTATTGCGTGTAACTAGTGTATCATAGACAATGTAAAACCTATCATATATTTAAGTCTTAAAATAAATTATATAATGGAAAGATAAATCAATTTTTTAAAAAATTTGAGTAAAAATTTTATATAATAGTGATATCATGTCATTATTGACATAAAATATCACCAAGTAATAGTCAAGCAACATATGAAGGGTAAACTCCACATGCAAATATAACTAACACTCTAGTAATTTATATATATATATAATAAAATTAATTATATTTACATATCAATAATGATAGATATTACGTTTATATTGAGATTTTTTCATAAAATTTTCATACATAAAAACATAATTTGTTGTAATCATTTCATTTTCAATAAAACAATGACTATTATTTTCATAAATTTAAAAATATTCTTAATATTTTATTTTAAATATTATTTTTATTTAAATTTTATTTATATATATATGAAAAAAAAAATTAAAAAAAAATTCAGAGGCACATGACCCCTAGTTCCCATGTGGCTCCGCCACTGGGTAGAGTGTGTTGGAATGCAATTGAAGAAGGAAAATGAAAAATCCCCCTAATTTTCTTCTCCCTAATCCCCCTAATTTCCTTTTTTAGAAAACTGTTTTCTTTTTTTTTTTTTTTTTTTTTATACTTGATTAGGCAATTCGGGGGATTCGGGGCTCCCCCATTCGAGCCCCCAATCAAGTCTGATTGAAGAAACTGATGTGTCACTGTTTCTGAGGGGTGTATATTAAATTACATTCAGTAAAGCGCTTCCAGATGCAGCTAGGCATGAAAAGCCTACATACGTGCATATATATGTTTTTTTTCAGTAACCAAATATATATATATATATATATATGTGTGTGAATTTAGGTCAAGTTTGACTAACTTAAAAAAGTGCACTTATTTCATCTTTTTATTTTTTTTGGGTCACATCAATCAACATCTCCTCTCTATTTTTTTTACACATAATACAATAAAAGTCAAAAACTTTACTTATTTAGCCTTTCCAAACTTGGCATGTGCAGTCCATTGTTTAGTTTGCAGCTGGCATGAAATGCCCACATACACACATATATATGTTTTTTTTTGTGTAACCAAATATATATATATGAATTTAGCTTCTGTGCGGTCCATTGGTCCTGTTTGGTAGAGTTGTGGGAAAGTAATTATAACTTATACCTTAACAGTTTATAATTTATAACTATGAACATAAGCTGATTTCTGACTTATAAATTAAGGTTCTCCTGCCCTACTCAAAGAATAAGTTGATTTCTAATTTACAAAAAGCTATAAGCTGTATTGTTAAGTTAAACCAAACACATCAAAATAGCTTAAATTAAGCTGAAAGCTGAAATAAGCTAAAATTAAGCTGTACTAAACAGGGCCATTGTTTAGTTTGGACACTTTTTTATTAGAATGGACACTTTTTTATTATAATTTTAATTTTTTTTTCATAACCAACAATAAGAAAATAATAATAATTTTTGAATTAATATTAAGTACAAAAACTTAAATAAATTATTATAAAAGTATTTCACATAAAATTTTATAATTAACTTCGAGTAAAATCGAAAAGAAAGTATCGCGTGTAACTAGTGTATCATGGACAATGTAAAAACTATCATATATTTAAATCTTAAAATAAATTATATAATAGAAAGATAAATTAATTTTTTACAAAATTTGAGTAAAAATTTTATATAATAGTGATATCATGTCATTATTGATATAAAATATCACCAAGTAATAGTCAAGCAACACATGAAGGGTAAACTCCACATGCAAATATAACTAACACTCTAGTAATTTATATATATATATATATATATAATAAAATTAATTATATTTACATATCACTAATGATGGATATTACTTTTATATTGAGATTTTTCATAAAATTTTCATACATAAAAATATAATTTGTTGTAATCATTTCATTTTCAATAAAACAATCACTATTATTTTCATAAATTTAAAAATATTCTTAATATTTTATTTTAAATTTTATTTTTGTTTAAATTTTATTTTTATAAAAAATAAAATAAAAAATAAAAATTCAGAGGCACATGACCCCTAGTTCCCATGTGGCTCCGCCACTGGGTAGAGTAAGTGTTGGAATGCAATTGAAGAAACTGATGTGTCACTGTTTCTGAGGGGGTGTATATTAAATTACTTTCAGCCTCCGTTTGGCAAGAATTTTTTTGGATTTTTTTGGCTATTTTAACCACAAAAGACAAAATAGGCTTTTTTAGCCACAAAAAACAAAACATCACATCCAACCCATAATCATTACACTCCTCTCTCACAAAAAAAGTCAAAAAAGTCAAAAAGCCAAAAAGTCCTTCCCAAACCAAACTTTTAAGCTCAGACTAAAAAAGTCAAAAAAATCAAAAAACCAAAAAACCAACCCACTTCCCAGACGGAGGCTCAGTAAAGCGCCTCCAAATGCAGCTGGCATGAAAAGCCTACATACGTGCATATATATGTTTTTTTTTAGTAACCAAATATATATATATATATATATGAATTTAGTTTCTGTGCAGTCCATTGTTGCAGCTGGCATGAAATGCCCACATACACGCGTATATATGTTTTTTTTGTGTAACCAAATATATATATGAATTTAGCTTCTGTGCGGTCCATTGTTTAGTTTGGTCCGTCGGCTCATCACAAGTTTTGTTTGATAATTTAAAATGTTATTTTTGTGACTGCTTATGTGCAGATTATTCAAACAAAAAAAATCCCTTGAAATTGAACATATTTCAAAAAAGGTTTTGCAAAACATATTTTTTAATTTAAAACAGAAAGGGTTTTGCAATTAATTTCTTCAAAATTGACTTTTAGTTTTATAGACCCATGCAGGAATTTCTGTGTGCAAATATGTACTAATCAGCCAGGATTCTCAGTCCTGGAACTTTTTCTATAGACACATACATACAGTGGTTATACATAATTAAGTAATAACTCTTTGTCTATACCGAATTAAGTGATAACTCTGTGTCTATGCCTACAATTGTATGTAGTAAGATCATTTCTAACGTTTCATCAAACTTGGCATTAGATTTGAATTTTGGTGAAAAAGTCACTTTTTGGTACTCCAATGGTTTCAGCAAACAAGTATCAAAATGAGAATTCAGCAAATAATTCATCAAAGTGAAAACAGGTTGCTCATTTCACCAATACACTGCGTATAGTCGTTAAAACAGAAATTTGTCAAAATTTTACACATGGTGGTTGACCACCTGGCTGACCAACCGGTCGACCAGCTTCAGCAAATGATTCAAAAATTGGTAGGTTCAAACAGTTAAGAAAGGTTAAAAAAAAAAAAAAATTACCTTATCGGTCGACCGACCGGTCGACCCACGGGATGATTCTTCTTTTTGATGCACCGTTGGAGTAACTAATATCAGATTGAAAAAATAAGTCATTTTTTACTCAAATTTGATGAAAAAAATACTAAACCGTTGGAGATACTCTAAGAATCTTAAAACAACAAAATTTGAGTGCGTGATCAAGTCACCAGAAATGTATCAAGACATAATGACAGAAATTTAAAATTTTTGGAATCTCAAGGATTGGTTGTGTATCGTCTCTCTAATTCAAAATATTCACTCATAAAATAGTATGAATCTCGAAATATTATAATCTTAAGATATGATCGCGTGACTAAAAATATATTAAAATAGAGAGACATAACACATAAGACCCATTTCTTACACCTTGTCAGTCACATGAGCAAGTTGGTGCACCGATTAATTATTAAAATTTGCTAATTTTTTAGCTTGTTTGGTTTGGGAGAACAGTCTTATTTTTGTTGAAGAAGGTTATTGAAACTGCTATATTTTAATTCATTGGAAGTGTGTCAGGTACAACTACGACTACAATTACAAATAAGATCCGATATATATTCAAAGAAAATTACTTGAGAGCTCTAAAAAAGTGGCTCTAAATTAACATTAAATTGTCTTTTTGTGCCCATTATTTTGTCTTTTTCTGCTGTTTGTTTGTTTGTTTGTTTGTTTTTTTTTTTTTTTTTTTAATGCTTGCCAGCGCAGTAGAACTGCTATTAGAGCAGCTCTACTAGAGTTCTCCAACAGTGCTGATATTCAAATAAGATAAATTATAAATACACTTCTGAAGTTTGCTTAATACAGATTGTTCTTTGTAATTTAAAAAATTATAAATATTCTATTGTCAGAATTTTTTATTTAATAAAATTAATTAAAAAAATAAAATTCATAATTATTCTATTATATAATAATAAAATTAATTAAATTATTAATTAACTTGATAATTCATTTATAAAATGAGTTTTTTATTTTGAAATTAAAAATATCACGAATGAAATGTGATTTTCAAAACCACGTGAATCTCAATAACCAACCCATTCAAAGAATGAAATAAAAGGGTTAGGTATGAGAATAATTATGGCTACCTACCCATAGACCCAAAGGATTTTAAATGGGAGTCAAGAGTCTCTCCTTGCAGTCCCGTCCTTACGTCCGTCCTTGTAGGCCTTTGGGTCTACTTTTAGGCCCAATTTTGATAATCCGACCCGTTTATATTTTATGATTTATTCAGTATATTATACCTGTAAAAAGTCAAGTTGATCGGATATCAGAAAGCATGTGTTCGGAAAACTGTTTATTAAATTATTTAAAAAATAGTTTTTAGTTCAATTTTTTGAACACATGCTTTCTGATATCCGATTAACTTGATTTTTTACAGGTATGATATACTGAATAAATCATAAAATATGAACGGTTCGGATTATCAAAATTGGGCCTAAAAGTAGACCCGAAAGCCTGCAAGGACGGACGCAAGGATGGAAGCTGCAAGGAGAGGATCCTCATTCTTTAAATGGAGGGGCCAGCTCCTCATCCGTTGGAATGAGGATCTCTTCTTTGCATTATTTCTTACTTGTAAGGTTATTAGACTTACTTTTAGGTTTAATTTTGATAATTTGAACTATTTATATTTTAAGATTTGTTCAGTATATCATATTTATAAAAAATTAAGTTAATCAGATATCAGAAAGTATGTGTTCGGAAAAATCGAACTAAAAACTATTTTTTTAAAGAATTTAATAAACAGTTTTCTGAACACATATTTTCTGATATCCGATCAACTTGATTTTTTAAAGGTATGATATACTGAATAAATCTTAAAATATGAAATCGTTCGGATTAGCAAAATTGGGCCTAAAAGTGGGTCCGAAGGCCTTGCAAGTAGGAAATGCAAGGAGGAAGTGCAAGGAGGGGATCTTGACTCCACCCGTTCAGGCATTTGAATGAAGAAGAATTGGGTAAATTATCACTAGGTCTTAATAATTGGATTTAATTTTTATTAAGTTTTATTAAAAATAAGTGTTTGTAAAATTGTCATTAAAAATAATTTTTTGTGATAATTTTTTATATATATCGCTAAAAATTGATAATTAGTGACTTTTTTTTGTTATGATTTTTCTAAATTATCGTTAAAACTTACAATTAGTGATTTTTTTATAACAAATTTTTTTCATAAGATCTATTAAACAATAAATTTACTTATTAAGACCTATACATAAATATTCCTTTGAATTAGACATTCCGTCTGAGTACTCGATGCCCGTTAGGTTGATATTTTTTTATTATAAATTAATAGTTTAAATTTTATTTACCTACTTAGAAATGCAATATTAGACTAAAGAAAAAAATTTGATCCAATTTTTAATGGGTTAATATAGACAAAATCTCAACTTTTGATTGAGATGGAAAATTTGAGTGCTCGGACGATGCTCTTCAATTTTACCTGAACTAGAGATAGGACTGCAAAACGGTCCTGAACAAAATCTAACTCGGTTTGGTAAGGACTCATTTAAATTCGATTCATTAAATTTTATTGTGTTTAAATTTAAATTCATTAAAATCTTAATAAATAAACTTAGATATATTAAAACTCAACTCGGCTCTTTAATTGAGCTAGTTTAATATTTGTTTAAATAATAAAAATATATATTATTTATAAATTAAATAATATACAAATATGTATAAACAATAGAATAAATATATTATTAATAAATTTAAATAATATAAATGTAAATAATAAACTAAATTTACTTATATGTAAATAATAGCTAATTATAGATAATATATTTAAATAATAATGGTGGTATATATTATTATTTTGATAAGATATTGACTTTTCTTTTAGTATATTTACATATATATTTATTGTATAATCAAAATTTTAATTGTAATTTTAGTCACATACACAAATATAAATTTATAATTTCTTTGACTTGTTAAGGCTCGTGAACAGACTAAAGCTGAAGTAAAGCCTAAGCAAACTCAGCTTGAGTTTGGTTCGTTAAATTTTTATTGAGTTCAAACTCAGACTTATTAAAATATTGATAAATAAGTCTTAAACATACTAAAACCTGGCTCGTTTGCAACCTTAACTAGAGAGAAGCTATTTCCTTAAATGAATCAAACAGTAAGGTTGTGAATGAGTCAAGTTGAGTTGCGTAGTACATTGCTTAATTTCAATTTAAAAATTTAACGAGTTCCATAAATATGTTTAATTTTTGTTTATTTGTTGTTTGAATTATGATATGAAACTAGGTTTAATCAAGCAAATTACTAGTTGAACTTGAGTAACTTCATTTTTTTCATAATGCATACAAAAACTTATCAAACCAAATTTGAATCGAGCTAAGAATATTAATGAATTTCAAAATGTGTTCGAACTTAGTTTATTTATATAGCGAGTTGATCACAAAAGAGCCTTCAATGAGTTGAACTCAAGTAGTACTTTGGTTCGTTTTGTAGACTTATCAAACAAGTTGAGTAATAAATTGTTTAAATTTGATTTAAAAGTTTAATAGACTTCCACATTGTGTACAATCTTGCTTTGTTTATCTTTATAGTCAATCTGGTGCATTTTGAACAACATATTTTTTATATGAATCTATAGTGCGTGTCAATTTAATGAGTGGAGTTTAAATTGAACTTAAAAGTTTATAAATTTTTTAAAATTTCATAAAATTTTGAATTATACCAAGTTAATAAAATTTATGTAGTTTGCTTGATGAAAGTTAATGAATTATACCGAGTTTACATTAATTATACCATGATGTGGCAAATATTACTCAAGTGCTACATGAATTTCTAAAATTTATTGGTAGTTGTAGTATTTTCTAACTAATAAATCTATTGGCCAAAGAAATAAAAATAAAAAAAGATTTATGTGACCTAAAATTAGTTGTGTTAATAAGTTAGATTATAATAAAAGAGTTACTAATCGCTCTATAAACTCAAACTCTTAGGTGTCGATTGGTAACACTTACGTTTTCAGTTTTATGTTCATATTTACAAAAATTTTAAAAACTCAAATAAAAATTTGTTTGGTAAATTTTTGATTTATAAATCAGTGGTCTCAGTTTATAAATTTGGCCAAAAAATATAAACTCAAAAAATGTGTTTCCGTTTTGAGTTTTGAGTTTTTTTTTTTTTACCACCCAACACTAGCCACCACCCGCCACCATTTTCCACCACCGTCTTCCGCCACCACCACCCACCCTCCATCACCGCTCACCATCCACCTACCACCACCACCCGCCACCACCACCACCACCACCCACCAGCCACCCACCACCCACTTGCCACCCACTCGCCACCACTACCCACCCCTCACCACCCATCTGCCATCCATTCGCCACCACCCACCACCCGCCACTACCATCCACCAGCCGCCACCATCACCAGCGACCACCACTCGCCACCCACCTGCCACCACCATCCACCACCTGCCACCACCAGCCACCTGCCACCCACCACCCGCCACCACCACCACCACCACCCGCCACCCACTCGCTACCACCCACCACCTGCCACCGTCACCCACTCACCCACCACCTACTTGCCACCACCTATCACTACCCGCCATCCGCCACCCACCCGCCACCACCACCACTACCACCACCCACTCGCTACCACCCGCCACCGTCACCCACCCACCCACCGTCACCACCCGCCATCCGCTACCCACCTGCCACCACCACCCGCCACCCGCCACCCGCCACCACCACCACCCACTCGCTACCACCTATCACCCGCCACCGTCACCCACCCACCCACACACCACCACCACCGACCTGCCACCACCCACCACCACGCACTACCCACCACCCACCGTCACCACTTTCCACCACCGTTTTCCGCTGCCATTTGCCACCACTTGCCATTTCTCACTATTTTTTATATTTTAAATTTTTTTTAAATATTTTGTCAATTACCAAACGCGTTTGTAATTTATTTTTTTCAAAAAAATAAACAAAAATTAATTTATAAATTTTTTGTAAATATAAATTGAAAACGTAAACGTTATCAAACAGACCCTTAACCTTCTCATTGTCTCAAAGATTAACTATATAGACAATTAGGGCAACTATTCTATCCTTCGAATCAGTTGTTTTAATCAGACCCATTTATACTTATATATACGAGCTAGGTGGTAGCTGAATCTTGAAATAAACCATAATCTAAATTTGTATATTTTGAACCCGACAAATTGGGAGATAAATAGTGATATATATATATATATATATGATAAATTATATTTTGTTCTTTTTATATTTGGTCTTTTTTTTATTTTTTATTTTAGCCCTTAAAGTTTGTTTGTTTGTTATTTTTTTCACTTTAACCTTTCATATTTTAAATTCTTTTCAATTTATTCTCAAATCTGTTCAAAATTAGATAAAGGGCAAAATTCGTTTGACCCCCTCATGGTTTGATGCCAGAGCACTTTACCCCTTATGATTTAAATATAGGCAAAAAGTCACCATATATTTTTTTTGTTATTTTTTTCTCTCTTCTCTCGTACACATAATTTATAAATTCGAATATTAATTCAATTAAATTACAATTAATTATAAATTCATAATTATTTATTGTAATTCTTAATTTTTTTATAATTCTAATTTAATTATATTTTAGATCACAATTAATCCTAAATATTTAATTATTTATTGTAATTCTAATTTTTAATTTAATTATATTTTAGATCATAACTAATCCTAAATTCTTAATTATTTATTGTATTCCCTAGCTGTTAATCTAATGTTAATTTAATTATATTTTAGAAATTTTTGAATTTTAATTATTATTTATTTTATATTTTAAATTAATTCTTAATTCTAAATTATATTTTATATTTTAGATCAATCCTTAATTATATTTTAATTAACATTAATTTAATTTTAGATTTAGAGAAAATGAGACAAAATTGTATTTTTTTTGTATTAATTTCAATTAATTTTTTCAAAAAATTTAAACCCACTCTAAAAAATAGTATGTATGATACACTTTATGTTAATTTGTATGAAAAAATGGTGAATTAGACTAATAGTCCCTATAGTTTGGGACTTGTGTCACTTTGATCCCGGACTTTTTAATTGTGACACATTTGACCCTGAATTTTAAATCTTGTTTCAAATAAGGACAATTGAAGATATCATTAGATTTTTCAAGGGTAAAATTGTCAATTTGATAAAATATAAACTAATTTGACAAAAATAAATGTCAAACAAATATTTTTGAATTTTTAAAAATTATTTCTACCCACTAAAAATAAAATTATATAAAATTGATAAATCTTTTAGACATTTATTTATTTTTTTTACCAAATTAATTTTTATTATGTGTTTGGATAATGATCATGTAAAATTAATTTTTAAAAATTAATCATGTAATTTTTATTAATTTTTATCAATTTTACATAATTTTATCTTTGGTGGATAAAAATAATTTTTAAAAAATTAAAAATATTTTTTTGACATTTATTTTGTCAAATTAGTTTATATTTTATTAAATTGACGATTTTGCCCTTGAAATTAGACAATGGTATCTTCAATTGTCCTTATTTAGAACAAAATTCAAAATTCATGGTCAAATATGTCACAATTGAAAAATCAGGGACCAAAGTAACACGACTCTCAAACTATAGGAACTGTTAATGTAATTTGCCATGAAAAAATTAACAATAGTACTTTGGTCTAAAATTTCATAGAAATTTTTTGACTATAATTGAATCATAAGGGTAAAGTGCTCTAACAAACCACGAGGTGATAAATAAAATTTAACTCTTAGACTAGAAAAATCAGATTAACCGTCATATGACATAAAATATATATTATTATATTGAGATTTAAATTCGTACTAAGATATAAATTATATATAATAAAATATTTTAAAAAATTTATACAAATGTATATATAAATTTAACTTACGACTATGGAGTATTTTAGAAAGTTAGTAAAAAATTTATTTTTTTGACTTTTTATCTTTTTTGACAAAAAAAATTAACATTTTTAATTATTTTTTTGTGACCTTTTTAAAAAACCTTGATAAAAAGTCAAAAAAAATTAACTTTTTACCAAATTCTCAAATTACTCCTACATGTCCCTATCCTCTGCATTGAAAAATCTCCATGAGTCAAACTCAAACTTGCTCTCTTCATATATCACAACGAATTTGTCAAAGTCATCAACTTAAATCACTGAACGTCTTGTCATAACCACCATTAACTCAATTCTCATTGGTGACAAACATGACCACATGATGCAGATGGCTGTAGTAAGTACATTACCAATGGCCTATCCTTCATTACATGAATTGCAACCCAACCAACAACTAACCTCTTAATAAGAACATGCTCAGGTTTATCTAAACCTCTCACACATTGTTGTGACATCTAACCACATTCCATTTGCTATTCTGCCCATGAATGCGGATTGATTTTTTAATTTTTTAATTTTTTTGATTTTATGACCAAAAAAATAAAATAATTTTATTTTATTAATTTTTTAATTTATTTTATCTTTCGTGATTATTTTATCTCAAAAAATTTATTTCAAGCATAACCTATTTTGCTTGTCCATTTTAATTTTGACTTACAAGTCGTCAACCACTTTTTCCATTAAAAAAAAAAAATTTATATGATATAATTTTTGTACAAGATGAGGTGACCGGAAGCTTCCCCCCTATATTATAATGTTAATTTTTTATATCCACTTTCTCGTTGCTCCAACTTAAAAAATCTACGCCCGTTTGATTTGGATTTTCATAATAGTTTTTGATAGCTGAAAATTAAATTTTCATTTGTTTATTTTTATTCTTAAAACTATTTTAAATTTATCTCTATTTTCAAAATTATTTCAAATCTATTCTAAATTTATTTTTATTCCCAAAGTTATTTCAAATCTATTTTAAATTTATCTTTATTCCCAAAGTTATTTTAAATTAAACTTATATCTATTACTAAAGTTACATTAATTAAACCAATATCTATATTGAATTATGCAATGCATCATATTTTCAAATTAATCGATTTTTTTTGGATGAAACTTGTAAACAAGTTGTTTACAAATTGTACGAGTACGAAATAATTTTCTCGTATAATCATGTTGATTAAATTTGCACTCCTCCAGACGTTATCGTTCTGCTACCTGAAAACACACGCCAGCTAGTCGGCAGGTGTGCGCCAGAAACCCCTCTGATGCCTAAGTCAGCAAGTAGATAATAGACAACAAGCTCTATATGTTTTTGAGTAAGAATTACAATACCTGGCCATAGGTTCTGTAATGAACTTTTATAGATTTTACCTAACACAATCCCAGTAGAACTCTAACTCTCCTTAGCAAAGTCCTCACAGGAATCACACTCCTAAAGGATAATGTCTATCCTTAGAAATCAAGTGAGATGGTTTAAACTTTTTATTTCGGCTGTCATTGCGGTCAACTGAGCTATCTCAGCTCTGTACTTCCATTGGCAGAGCCGTGATAGCCCTAGCTCTAGGATGGCACCCTGCCGAGCTACATATAGCTCGACCTCCTTCATTGGCAACATCTCAGTCCGCTAAAAGACTGCTTTCAGATAGCTAGGTCCAGGCCCTAACAACATCTGATTGGCATAGTATCTGCTAAGCCCAAGACCGAGCTATACAAACTCTTATCTCAGTCTATTATGCGACCCAACGTCCAAATGATGATTTTACCTAGCTCGGCCCAATTTGTATACAAATTACCCTCTCACAAATTTATACAAAAAATTATAACAAAATGAATTTTTATTTTGAATTAATAGAAAAATATTTTTGAAAATAGTGAAAAAAAAATATGTTATACATTTTAAGCGTATTTAGATTGAATGGATCTGAAAATTAAATTTTGTGTATATTTGTTAGTATTTAGCGATTTTCTTAAAAGTTTTTCTATAGTTTAAATGTATTTAGATTGAGTGAATCTAAAAACTTATTTTTTAAATTTTTTTATTTTTGGGTGTATATTTGTTGGTATTTAGTATTTTTTACAAGATTTTTTCATAAATTTTATACATTTTAAATGTATTTAAATTGAGTGGATCTACTAACTCTCTTTTGTTTTGTTTTGTTTTTTTTTTTTTTTGTATATTTGTTAGTATTTACAATTTTCTTAAAAGGTAAATTACAGTCACATTTCCTGAGATTTCTAACAATTGCACTGGTCTTTCTTACTTTTTAAAAAATTACACTAACCTCTCCTGTGGCTAACGATGTTAATGGGAGGGTTGGTCACATGCAAGGCCAGTGTAATTTCAAAAAAGGAGGAGAAATTAGTGTAATTGTTAGGAATCTCAAGACCACAAATATTATAACTTGCATATGGTATACATAAAATGATGTATTCTCAAATAACCTATTGTTACAACAAAAGTGATGATAAAACAAATTAAAAAGATTAATTATGTGCATATAAGAGATCTCTTATATCTACATAATTAATCTTTTTAATTTGTTTTAGCGACTAAAAAAATTTTAGTCGCCAATACCTTCGCCGACGATGTATCCGCGACAAAGCTGGCAACGAAAATTTTTGGTCGGCAAATCATTTCGGCGACTAAAATTAATGTTTTTGGCGACTAAAACATTAGTCGCCAAAAGTGTATTTTTTTGTAGTGAGAAGTTATTTGCTAGTTTTTAATCAATACTTGATATTATACAATTCACTTGTCTTAAAAAAATTAAGTTAAAATTGATGAGTGTCACTATCTAAATTAATAAAAAGGGTAAATTACACTCACCTCCCCTAAAGTTTCTAACAATTACAGGGACCTCCCCTGTAGTTTTAATAATTACAAAAATCACCTTTACTTTTAAAACTATTATTAAGATTCCCCTACAGTTAATCTTCTATTAATTTATTTAATAGAATATGATGACGTCAGGTTGACATCATGTACTATGAGTAAAGAATTCCAGATTGCCCTTATATTTTCAAATAGTAAATTTTACTCACCTCCCCTAAGGTTTTACAAAAAATTAATAAAGACTTATACATTATTTTAATAATGTTAAACAAAATTATTAAATTCTATACAATATTTAAAAGAAATTCTAAATTGTTAAGACCAGCATATATATAGTAGAATAACCAAACATTACCTTTTCTAACAAAAAAAAGGGGGGGGGGGGGGGCTAATAAATTGATATCCATTAAACCTTATACTAGATTAAATATAATCATTTATTTGAAATTACAAAATAAAATATAAAAGATGTTTTTATTTTTTAAAAAGACTACCAATTTTATAAATAATTATTTTAAGAAATTACAGTTTGAATAAAAATTTAAAAATACATATAAATATTTGATATTTTTCCCGTATGAAAAATACATATTTGGAGAAATTATTCCTCTCTTTCCATTTTCTTTATTTTATTCCTTTCATTTTTCGTTCTATTTATTTTTTCATTCATTTTTTCATAGTGTCAGTACAGCAAATAGCAACACCATATAATTATTATTATTATTATTATTAGTTATTCTCTTCTCTATGTTTTTTTCTCAATTTTTTTCATTATTTTTTTCTCTTTCATCAATATTAGCTAGCATCACCCAATACCATAGCAACTTACGAAACATGATTTTTTTTTTTTTCTAAACATATTTGTGTATTAAATTTTTTTAAGAAAAATAAACATAATAATATTTCATATTTATAATAAAAAAATTGACTTATAAAAATTACCAAATGTTACCTCATAAATATATATATATATATATCATTTTATCTTTTCACAATCCTGTATCATTCGCAAATTTTAATTATCATTAAAAAAATAAGTCAATATTTCTCAACTTAATAATAAAATTTTTAAAAATAAGTATAAAAGTGAAAAAATATCTAATCACGTTACAATAAATTAAAATTAGATGATAGGGAATGAATGATAAAGAAATTATTTGAGAATGATAAACTATTTAAATTTGTCATTTCTTACATCTAATTAAAATAGAATTTTACTTGAAGAAATAAATTATTTTAAAATAATAAAATACTCAAATAATTTGTTATTTATTACATCTAAAATCTATATCTCCATCTTTATTTCTTTCATTTAAATTATTTTTATTAAATTAAATCTCAAAATTAATTCAAATAAGAAACATGGATATTCTTTCTTAATTTCATTAATGGTTGATTTTTTTTTTTTAAACTTATAAAAGTTCAAAACTTATAGTGGAGAAAAAAATTCAAAGTCAAGGAAATACCAAAAAAAAAAATTGTGAAAAATAAAATGATAATTTAATACATATATATATGGGCATGGCTTCTGTCCAGTCCTTAATTGGACTGGACCATGCTGTTGGGCCCGTGGGGGCCCACCACGGATCCTGTTTTGATAATCTGAACCGTTCAATGTGTAGAACTCGTTGAGTACTATATGGCTGTAAAAAATTACGTTAATCGGATATCGATAGCTATGTGATCAAATCAGTTTTGTATAAAAAAAATGGACGGTGAATAAATTAACAGTTGACAAAAATCTGTTTTGATCACATAGCTATTGATATCCGATCAACGTAATTTTTTACAGGCATATAATACTCGACGAGTTCTACACATTAACGGTTCAGATTATCAAAACGGGACTCATGGTGGGTCTCCACGGGCCCAACAGCACGGTCCAGTCCGATTAAGGACTGGATAGAAGCCATTCCCTATATATATATATAGGTAAATTACAATTAAAGGGTATTAAGTGTAAAGGATATTATGGTCATTTGTACAACCAAGTTAACACCGTTTGGCTTAAATTAATTGGAAGGAGAACCTTGACAATGTCAAAAAGAGTAAAGAAAGTTTTTTGTAATTATTGAAATTATATGAGAGATTTCTATAATTGTCAGAAATCTCAGGGGAGGTGAGTGTAATTTACCCTAATAAAAATGTATTTATTTGAGTAGTATTTAATAATTTATTTCTAAATACTCACATGGTTTAACTATAAATAAATAAATATATATATATATGTAATTTATTGCATGTAAGTCTTGTATTTCTCATTTGGTTTTAATAATTCATACTAATTTGCTTATCTAAAAAATGATTAATTGATTTTTTTATTCTTAATTTACAGATAATTACTTCAAATGTTATACAAACCAAACTGAAATCCCCTTATATGTTAATCTAACAACTAATCAACTTTCTCTAAGAAAATGAACTGTTAGTCAAACTAACAATCAACTAACAGAATGGAGCAATCTATAAATAAAAAATAAACACTACAAGAAAAATCACCTTTGGCATTTTTAGTCGCTAAAAGGTGAGTTTTTGGTTTCCCCGACAAAAAATTTTAGTCGCTGCCTTTGTCGCCAATAAATGGTCGCGGAAGGAATTGGCGACTAAACCTGTTTTAGTCGGCAAAAAGGTGGTCTTTAGCGACCAATAATTTAGTCGCTAATAGTCAATTCCATTTTGGAAATTGTACCTTTGGCGACTAAACTCTTAGTCGCCAATAGTGAATTATTTTTTTTATTATTTATGCATTTCGCGACTATTATTTTCGTCGGCAATGCTTAATCTTTTGGCGACCACAATGTTTAGTTGCCAAAAGCATTTTTGAAAAAAAAAAAAAATTTGCCCTTCGTGCATCAGACCTCCCACGCCTCGAAGTGCAGACCTCCAGGTATAGTTCCAAACCTTAACCACTCACTCCACCCCACTATGCCACTGAATCATCTTATGATTATAGTTCCAACTTATATTATTTATATATTACTTTCACAGCATTAATACAAAACTATATATATAAATATAATTATATATATTTAATATAATTTATGTAAAAAAATAAATTATTTATTAAAAAAAATTTTAGATCACTTTTGGCGACTAAAAAAATTATTTCGTCGCCAATTCTATTATTTTTGGGCTACTAATTAATTTTCCGTCGCTAAAAACAACTGTTCCGCCTACAAACCTACCCTTTTGGCGACTAAACCTGTTTTTAGTCGCCAAAAACGTCACCTTTTGGCTACTAAAGTGAATTTTAGTCGCCATAAACCTGTTTTTAGCTACTAATTTTTTTTTGGTAGCCAAAAAGCTTGACCTTCAACGACCAAACTTTTTTTAGTCGCCAAAACAGGTACAATCAGCGACTAAAGTGGTTTTTAGTCGCCAAAACCTTAACGTTTGGCTACCAAATGGTTTTAGTCGCCAAAAAACCCAACCTTTGGCTACTAAAATTTTTTTTGTCGCTAAAACCCTTATATTTGGCGACTAAACTGACTTTTAGTCGCTAAACCCATTGCATTCGGCGACTAAACTGTTTTAGTCGGCAAAAGTGAGCAACTTTGGCGACTAATTCCATTTTAGTCGCCAAAAACCATACTTTCAGTGACGAAAAAATAACTTTTAGTCGCCAATTGTGTATTTTATTGTAGTGAAACCTCAAGAGAGGTCAATGTAAGTTCAGAATAAGTAGGGGAGAGTAGTGTAATTGTCAAAAATCTCAGGGGAAGTGACGGTAATTTACCCTTTTTAAAAATATTTTTTCATAAATTTTATACGTTTTAAGTGTATTTAGATTGAATGGATATAAAAATTGAAAAACATTGATTAAAATATTTTAAAAGTCACTACAAACAATAAAATATGGATTAAAACTCAAAAACTAATTTTGAAAACTCTATGAATAAAAAAATTGACTAAAATACAAAAAATACATTTAGATTAAGTTTATCTAAAAGTACATTTAGATTAGGTGCACCTAAAAAAAAAAAAATTATGAAAAAAGTTCACTAAAGATAACAAAACATGAAAAACAAAATATTCAAAAATTAATTTTGAAAACTCAAAACTAAACAAATTTTGGATTCTCAGATTTCTAAAACTATTTTTAATATATACAACCAAACAATTTTTTAAATTTTGCAACTCTTTTAAAAAAATTATCTGTCAAAATTGATTATAAAAACCAAACCTGGTGTACCCTACATTTTATCCATAACCTTCTTGCTTCTCTTTAGACCCCCTAACTTCATACACAGCCCAACCACCTTCTCTACCTCCAATTGCTACTGTCACCACCTTCAACTACCACTCTCTACTTCCTCACCGCTCACGACTACCTCACCATAATAATATTACAACTCTCTCCCAGCCAATGGCGGAGCCAGAAAATTAATTTAGAGGGACACTTACTAATTATAATAATTTTTACAAAAATATTTCACGTAAATTTTTTAAGATTGATTTCAGGAAACATCAAGGAAAAAAATATTATTTGTAACTAGTGTATCATGGACAATACAAAAAAAATATGTATATAAGTCTTAAAATAAATTATATAATGATAAATTATTTTTTGATACAAAATTTGATTAAAAATTCAATATAATGGTAATATCACGTTATCACTGGTATGTAACATCACCCACTAATGGTAAATAAACGCATAAATAGTGAACCTCACATGTCAAATGTAACTAATAATCTAATAAATTTCATATCTTTATAGTGAGATTACTTATACTTGCATATCACTAATAATGACATCGTCGTTACATTCAAAAATTTTCATAGCTAATATGGTTTATTTATAATAGTCTCTTCATTTTTAATCAAAACAACCATTATTATTTTCATAATTTTTAAAATGTCATTGACATTTCATTCTAATAATATTTTTGTAATTTTTTATTTAATTTTTTTTTTATGTTTGCCAAAAACAAAAAATTCCCAAAATCCAGGGGACACGTGACCCCCTGGTCACATACTCCCTCCGCCCCTGCTCCCACCAATCCTACCACCCCTTACCTCCTTTCCTTCACTATTGCAAAAAAGCAAACCTTTATAAATCGGGGGAGAGAGGTCTAGGGTTAGGATCGGCTTTCGCCCCAAAAAAAAAGGGCTTGGATTTTTTTAGTTATTATACTAGTTCACAAAAAAATTCCATCTGAATTTGAAAAGACCCAATAAAATTTTGTAAAAATTCAAAACTAATAGTTGGTTGGTGTGGTGAATTATTTAGGACAAATGGATGATTTTTATTTTTTTTGGGGACAAAATTTAAAAAGTTGATTGATATGATGAATTATTTTAAATTTATGGATGGTCATATTTCAAATGCATGAATTGCTTATAAAATACGATTGATTATACAAGTTACAATTGTTTATGGGGAAATAAACTTTTTAAATTTAAGATTGATTAAATTCAACCTCGGTCAATTATGTCACAATAAAAAAAAAATTGATTGTATTAACAATCTAATCAATTAAAAATAATTAGTTAATAAGTTGAATTATGCAAGTTTGATTAACAAATTTGTAGTTAAAAATACAAGAAGTGTAATGTCTAAGTATACAATTTGTTCACTTTTTATTTAGTATTTCAGCTTGAATTATTTTAGTTTTTTTTTTTGGATATATTTAAATAAATTTTAATAAATATCTATGATCAAAATTTAACTATGTAATCTTTTTTATCACAAATTTTTTTAATGTAGGAGAGGCTCCATATCAAGAGTTCACTTTGAGCTTTCAAAATATCAGAGTTGGCTTTGTCTAGGGTTTCAAAGAGGTGAGGCTAGAGTTTTTAAGGTTTCCATTGAGAGGTGGGGTGGCAAAGTGGGGAAGGGAGGAAGGGTGGTGGGGATGGAGTGGGGTAGAGAAACAGTGTCTAGCATAGGAAGGTGAGAACTAGCAAGGTAGGGTGGCAGAGAAGGAAGGCTCTCTGGGAAGTAGGGTGTAGAAGGGTGCGCTGAGTAGTAAATGAGGGCATGAGCGACAATGATTGGTGAAGAGAGTAGAGATGGTGGTGACGGCAAAGTGGGGCTAGAGTTTTTAAGGTTTCCATTGAGAGGTGGGGTAGCAAAGTGGGGAAGGGAGGGAGTAAGGGTGGTGGGGATGGAGTGGGGTAGAGAAACAGTGTCCAGCATAGGAAGGTGAGAACTAGCAAGGTAGGGTGGCAGAGAAGGAAGTAGGGTGTAGAAGGTTGCGCTGAGTAGTAAATGAGGGCTTGAGCGACAATGATTGGTGAAGAGAGAAGAGATAGTGGTGACGGCAAGCTACTGTGGCAATGTCTGGTGGTGGAGGAAAGGAGTGGTTGTGGAGAGAAGTTTCGATAATGATGGGGTTAATGAGATAAATGTGAGGTGTAAATAGAAACATTCGATCCAATCAGCTGCTCTTTTATTTTAAATTAAAACACTTATCAAAGGTTTTAAAATTTAAAAAAAGTCATTCCTAATTATTTTCTATTTAAAATGGATCATTTTTCAAAATGGTTTGTTACTGTTTTATATTGTATATTGTCCACACACTAAAGAAATGCATAAACAAATTCATTTTTATAAAGTTGGTGGTTAAGTCTTAAATTTTGTGGAATTTTTTTTTTTTTTACAATAAAATTTTTCATAAATTTTAAATTGAAACAGCCTAAATCTGCATGTGACAAACAAGATAGTAGATACCTTAACATAATTGCCCAACTAATTTTAGAGGCCATTTAATGATTGAAATTTTTATTTTATTTTCCATGAAGAAAGAGAGAAAATTACACTTGCAACTATAAGAAGTCAAACCCATTTAATCAAAGAGGAAGTGTAAAAGGACTCTCACATAATAAGTTGCATATGTCAAAGGGGTGAGGTCCATATGTAAATTTCACCATTTGTCAGACATTTGTACGGTATTTGGTAAAAATTTATATCCTCTTACCACAGTAATAAATCAAGGGCACAGCTTCTCTTCAGTTTAAATCTGAATTGGACGGTGCTGTTCGGTCTTTGGGGGCCCACTACAGGTTGTGTTTCGATAATCTAAACCGTTGAATGTGTAGAACTCGTCGAGTACTATATGCCTGTAAAAAATCACGTTGATCGGATATCAATAGGTATATGATCAAATCATTTTTTGTAAGCCGTTTATTTTTCGCCGTCCATTTTTTTCATAAAAAACTGATTTGATCATATAGCTATCAATATCCGATCAACGTGATTTTTTACAGGCATATAGTACTCAACGAGTTCTACACATTCAACGGTTTAGATTATCGAAACACGACCCGTAGTGAGCCCCCAAGAGCCGAACAACACCGCCCAGTCCAGATTTGGACTGGAGAGAAGCTGTGGCCTAAATGAAAACATCCAATATTAATGGCTTAAGTTTTAAGTAACTACACTGAGGTTCGTTTAAAAAGGGGGTTAACTTTTTAACTTTTTAATTTTTTTTGACTATTTTAGTCTGGAGCTAAAAAGTTTCAGTTGGAAATGACTTTTGGCTATTTTAACTTTTTAAACTTTTTTATGAAAGAAAGAATATAATAATTATAGATTGAATGTAATATTTTATCTTATTTAACTAAAAAATTTATTTTATTTTTTGTAACTAAAATAATTAAAAAGTCTCAAACTTAACTTTCCAAACGAAGCCTGAGGTTGATTGATCTAACAAGGCACAATAAGATTGTTGACATTGATTGATAAGGAATTCCTTTCCCAAGTACCCAAAAAAAAAAATTTGATTGATAAGGAATGGTTATCTCAATTTAATTTAACGTCAAAAATGACACAAATTTAGCTAAATTAAATAAATTCATAACCTTATAAGGATGCTACTTTCATCAGCGCTGTCTTTATATACAAATCTCATGTTGATAATGAAATGACATAACAGCAAGAACTGTTTTTTTGATGCTTTTAAGCCTCAATTAAATGTTATGTGACCAATTCATGGTTGAAGTAGTTGGAAAATTTAAATGCCATTAATTAAATCTTGGCTTCCAAGGCACATTTTAGTGTATAATGGATAGCCAATATTGCAATTGATTATTTAATTTTTTTCATCTTGTTTTTTTATGTTCTAGTCTAATTGTCAACATTTCACTTAGAGATGAAAAACAACCGCGGGAAAACATCAAATTGGACCCCAATCACCAGCAAATTATAAACATCAATTAAGCTCGGAAGGTACTAGCAAGAAACAAACCAAAGATATCTAGGTTTATAATTCGAGTCAGGATCCACTTCTTGAGGTTCTTACTTGACTTCCTACTTGTTGAGTCATTGAGTTTACTTTTAGACCTAATTTTGATAATCCGAACCGTTCACATTTTAAGATTTGTTGAGTATATCATATCTGTAAAAAATCAAATTGATCGGATATCATAAAGTATGTGTTTGGAAAACTGTTTATTGAATTTTTTAAAATATAAACGGTTCGAATTATCAAAATTAGGCCTAAAAGGAAACCCAATGACTCAGCAAGTAGGCAGTCAAGTAGGAATAGGAAGTCAAGTAGGAATCTCAAGGAGATGATCTTGATTCTTACAATTCATCCCAATGTCTAACTCCTTTGCCACTAGGCTACCCATGTAGGTTTGCTTAACATTTTACTTGTCAATTTAATATTGGCGTAATAAATCTCACTACTAATGTTATATCTCTAATACTAACGACTAAACTAATAATAACTCAGATGGTAAGATAAGATAGTAAAAATAGATGGCCATTGTAATGTTATCCAAATAATTTTTATAGAGAAAATTCATCTAGAATGAATTAACAACAGTGTTTTAAAAATATGACTAACTATCTTGGTTACAAACCTACAATTTTAATCTTGTATGTACTTTCTTAAAAATCATTATGATATAATAAGTGCACAGCAATTACTACCCAGCTATCAACTCATAATGAAGGCCGAGATCTACATCTCTATAGAGCTGTGAAATGAATCAAACAACTCATACTTGATAAAAATTCATTTATGAATCAAACAACTCATACTTGTTAAAAATTCATTTAAATCAATATAATGTGTAGAACTCTTCGAGTACTATATGCCTGTAAAAATCACGTTGATCAGATATCGATAGCTATGTGATCAAATCAGTTTTGTATAAAAAAAAAATGGACTGTGAATAAATTAACGGTTGACAAAAAACTGATTTGATCACATAGCTATCGATATCCGATCAACGTGATTTTTTACAGACATATAATACTCGAAGAGTTCTACACATTGAGCGGTTTAGATTTTCAAAATGGGACCCATGGCGAGCCCCACGGGCCCAACAGCACGGTCTAGTCCGATGGTGGACTGGACCAAAGCCAGACCCTTTAAATTTATTATGTGAAGAAGTCAAATTTAAATAAATTTTAAATATTATTATTTTTTTCAAAAAGTTATACTAGGGATTCCAAATAAATTATTAAATTTTATACCAAACCTCTCACATGAGTATAAGATCCACACAAATCACATGTGTGTGGATCCCACACTCATGTGAGATGTTTGTTTGGTAAAAAATTTAATAATTTATTTGAGGTCCATAACATTTTCCTTTTTCAAATCAAAACTTGAACAATCTACCTCGACTTCACTTGATCATATACACCATAAAAAAAATAAAAAAAATTACTTGAACTTAACTCGAACATGAACGAGAACTTCTTTCTGCACTTTTCTCTCCTTAGGGTTTAGGCATGAGCGGCGATTGGCGTAGGAGAGGGGGTTTTTTGATGGCCTCCAGCCTTCTCTCCCCTCCTCCTACCCATCTCTCTTTCTTTTCCATGCTTTCTATGCAATAACTTAGAAGCTTTGGGCTTTCCACTCTCTCCCTCGTTTGTGAGGTGTTTATCTCCCTTTGCTTCAACTCCGATCATGGCCTTCATGGATCTGCCACCTTTCCTCTCCTCCGATCCACTTTGGCGTCGCCTCTATATTCTGCACCTCCTGTTTCAATCACCATCACCACTTGTTCGCTTCCTCTTTCGGCCGGATTTACTAATCCTCCTTCAGATCTGCCGCTATCATTCTGCTCCACCACCTTCCACCGACGAATCCATCGCCGCCACTGCCTGGAGTCATGGGTTTTGATGGTTTGTGTTTTCTTTTTCTTTTTCTTTTTTCTTTTTCTTTTTTTTTTTTTTTTTATTTTGGTGTGTTTTTAACTTACCCATACAATTTAGATATAGTTTATATATTTATCTTATACTTATTCCAGTGTCAAGCTTTTATGATCGACCTCTACTTTGTAATATAAATGTTATATCTAGATCTATCCATAGCTTATCTTTGGTGCTTTATTTATGAATTTTCCTTTGTTTTACACAAGGTTTTTCCTTAGTTTGGTGTAAGCTTATTGATAATTTCATTGTAAGTGCCATTTGACAATCTTCACTTTAATAGAAATTTCTATTGATCCAAAAAAAAAAAAAAAAACACTTTACTCATGATCAACTCAATTAAAACTTCCTCAAGATTGACTAGAAAACGTAATAAGCTAAGTTTATATACATTTTAAAATTCTATTAAGCTTTTAAACTAAATTTAAACAACCTACTATTTTACTCTTCCATTATTCCTCGTGTTCCTTCCCCCCCCCCCCCCCC
Organism: Camellia granthamiana; assembly: GCA_036172215.1. NCBI lineage: Eukaryota > Viridiplantae > Streptophyta > Magnoliopsida > Ericales > Theaceae > Camellia > Camellia granthamiana. The sequence goes on from CM069905.1 coordinate 39,329,920, forward strand.
CCCCCCCAATATTTTTCTAGAACTATTCCACAATGAGCAAGCTACATTACTACTCAACCCCGCCTCCACAAAAGTGCATTAAACTGAAGAAGTAGAGAATAATACTGCGAGAAAATTAACAAAAACAAAAACATCATATCTAAGCTCTTGTTCATAATAAATTCGGCCAAACAGGAAACAAAAATAATTAAATAGGAGAAAGATTTAAATATCCTCAGCGTATAAATTAGAAAGACAAAAGTTGCATTCAAAGGCAAATTAAAAACCTAAACCTTGATGGCATACTTCCTCATTGGAAAGTACATCTCCTTCTTTTTCTCCCTTTCTGTCTTCAATGATGCCTGCATGAAACATCGGAAGAAAATGGGACAGCCATTCAACATCAGTCTGTTGAGAATTAACGCATTTGCATAACATTTACACTAAACCAGAAATATTTTTGCAAACCATTTCCATATTTGATCATGATAACTTGTGCTCCAGAGGAAAAAAAATCATATAAATTAGGGCAAATTACATATACCCCCTCGAGGTTTGGCAAAATTACAGATACCCCCTGAGGTTTGAGAAATTACAGATACCCCCCTGAAAGTACTATTTACATAACAAATTAGGGGGTAAATTGTTATGAAAATATAAATCTCAGAGGGTAATTTGTTATGAAAATATAAATCTCAGGAGTATCTGTAATTTCCGAAACCTCAGGGGTATCTATAATTTAGCTAAACCTCAAGGGAGGTATATGTAATTTGCCCTATAAATTAAGCCACATTGAACATTATGGTAATCAAAGTGCACCAATGGAACATAAATTGAGGCCATATAGCAGTTTGAAGCAAGCATCAATTAAGAAAATATAGCATGAAGAACTCGTAATAGTTCAAGGTCATGACATAGTAGTCTTAGGTCTCAACAGGACCATATGCTGGGATGAAAGCAGTCTGGTATTTAATCGCCACCAAACCATAAACTACATATTGAAACGACTTCTGGTTTCATTTACCTTACCGAGGGAACATGTCAGTTAAAGTTTATACTAAAGGATATATTAAGACAACAAGATAATAACCATATCATTCTTAGTAAAAGCAAACCTCAACTTCTGGTTTCATTTACCTTACCAAACCAAACAAAAGTAAGCCTTGTGTGCCCTAATCAGGTGGAATTGGCTACATGAATTCTTTTTCACTACTTCACTCTATCAAGGTTAAATACTCAATTAAATAAAATAAATTCATATCTTTTTTTTACTACTACATCCCATGTCAATTTAAGTTTTTCCCTCTCCCAACATTTTCATTTACGATAATCATATCACTCTACCTTACCACTAATCTACTGGTCTTTGTTATACATAACCAAAATTATCTCATAACTTATCTTAAACTGTTGCTACTCCTATCATTTCAAGAATATATTCATTTCTAATTATGTCTTTCCTAGTCTTACCATACATCCATCTAAGCATCCTCTTCTTAGCTATGCTTGTTTATGAATGTATTATTTTCTATTTGCCCAACATTCTGTCATGTAAAATATTGCTAAGCTAACCTTACTGTTCTGTAAAATTTTCTTTTTAATTTTGTTGGTATTTGTTAATTACAAAATTTGCTAGAAGCATTCCTCCACTTGAGTCAACTTACTTTAATTTTGTGGATCACATCATTTCTAGCCTATCCATCCTTATTAACTTAAAATATTTACTTTTTATCATCTCCTGAAGAACTCAAAGCTAACCCTTAATGCAATCCAAGAGTAACTGAAAAATCACACCTCGTTTAGTTTTGATTGACTTTTCTTAAAATTGAAATTTTTATTTTTCATATTTTTTTATTTTTAGTGAATTTTTTTAATATTTTATGTAATTTTTTACTTTTTAGATGCACATAACTTAGATACACCTAAAAAGTAAAATATTGGTATAAATATATTTAAAATTGAGTTTAAATACACAAGAATACGAAAATGTACTGAATTTTTCTATTTTTTGTATTTGATGATTTTTTTTTATAGATTTTTTTCCATAAATATTATATTTTTTAAGTGTATTTAGCTTAGGTGCATCTAAAAAAAAAAAATCTTAAAATATTAAGGCCTTGTTTGGTTTGTTTTTTAGAAAATTTTTTGAGAAAAATTATTTGCAAACAAATTTTCAAGAGTAATCAAACCAAACAAATTTTTCTAAAAAAAATCTCAAAATTTTGTTTAGTTACCTACTTTGCAAAATCACTCTCTCTTTCATACACATCAAATCAATCATTTTTTTTAAAACTCTCTTCCCAAAACAATTTTCCAAAACCATTTCTAAAAAAGGCAAACCAAATAAGTTTTCATACTTTTTATCTCAAAAATTACTCTACAAACAGAAACCAAACACACCCTAAAATTTTGATTAAAAACAAACAAAATATGAAAAACAAAAAACTCAAATTTCTGGAAAGTGGCTTAATTTTCTAAAACCAAACAAAGTTAGCTTTTTATGTAGATGATCTAATTGTACTCAGAATTTCATCATGTCTTTCATTGCATCGATATACCCTTTATTAACAACATTTTTCTCTAACACCCACCATGTTATATCTCTAGGTACCCACCATAAATAATATAAAAAATTAAATACATCATTGAAGCCTAGTGTAAAGATAACTATAGATAACCATTAACCAGCTTTTTCCTTTTGAAAATGAACTCATATAGTGATTTACGACCACTTCCATGTATGAGATAACAAATACAATATTAAAATTCCCAATGCAGATTGCACTACTCAAATGCATATAATTATGTCAAGGCATAACCTGTGCTCATAAACATAATATTTATATATTTATAGTCTTCTTCATCAAAGAGGTGGTGGAGCGAAGAAGCAGGGAATATAACCAGATGGGGACCCATCATCCTTTAATTCAAGTAGTTCTGTCCAGCTTAGCATTCAAGCAACACAAAGGGAAATGTAGAAGCTTTGTAAGGAGCCTAATACAATACAATCATAGCACATTGTTTCCGTGCCCAAGCTACTTACTCTAAGCTCAAAAAATAAATAAATAAATCACCCCGTATAAAATGGATCTATTAAGGTCAATAAAATTTAAGATTTCAAAAGAGCAATACTCAAAATCAAAACAAGAAAAGGTGAGCCTGATAGTTGATGAAATTATCCAATAATGTGCATACTAAGGCCTCGTTTGTTAACATTTTCAGTTTTTAGTTTACAAAAAACAATAAACAAGTTTTTGTTTATTTTTGTAAAAACAAAAACAAAAAACTTGGTTTGTGTACAAAATTATTTAAAAAATAAATAAAAATAAAAATAGAGAAATATATTTGATGAGTTGCCGGATTTTGGTGGCCGGAGATGGAGAGTGGACGGATGTGGTAACCGATAGTGGTGGTAGTCGAAGGTGTTAGCAGGACACAGGAGTCAAATGTCATCGGAGGACATGAGGTGGCTAGAAGGACGCCAAAAGGTGGCCAAAGATCACGACGGTGACCACCCACCCACCGGAGAGTCGGCGGAGGTTGGCCGGAACTTGCCACCCATTGGTGATGGGAGGCGGTGGTCACTGGGGGCCGGTGATGGCAGAGGTGGGTGGTGGTCAAGGGTGGTAGGTGAGAGGAGAAAGTGAATGTGTTTTAAGGTCTCGTTTGGCAACTTTCAATTTTAGCCAAAAAGTCACTATAAGTCGTCAAAAAATTATGAAAATAGCACGTTCCCAAAACAGGCCTAAAAACAACTGAAAACAACTTTTTTGTGTTTTTAAAAATTTTGAAAACTTTGAAATCAATTTCATTTTTTTGAAAACAAAAACAATATATCAAACAAAATTTAGTTTTTAGTTTTCAAAAAAAATGAAAACAAAAACAGAGAAGAAGAAACAAAAACGTTAACAAACAACCCCTAAATAATTCACCCAAAAGATCAAAAGAGATGCAGTAAAGTGAAAAAAAAAAAAAAAAAAAATTTGTCAATTCTACCCGAACCAGGCTTTGCTTAGTAAGCAAGACAAAGAATGAGCTTTGACATGAAGCTGAGGTTAAATTCCAAGCCTTAAAGGTTTGTTGACAGCCCTGCACATATTGCAATCATTTCCAAGCCTACGTATCAAATTCAAAAGTGCTTCACTAGTTCTGTTGGGCAATGGGAAACTCACATAATTTGCAAATGCATTGTGAGATTAGAAAGATAACAAAAACCATTACAAGCCCCATTGTTTTCCCAGAAAATGAGAGTATTTTTTAACAATTATTGATAATAAAGAACTGCGAAGGCAATTCAGTGTTAACAGACAAATATTGGGTGCAGGAAAGATGGGCACAACCCATTCCGATATGTCACATCTATCTATGGCATTGTTCTGAGATCACACAGGTACAGTCCCACAACATCACAACACAGAAAATCCAACATTAATATCCAATTAAGGGTCAATTTTAACAAATAAAAAACAGGTAAAATTCAGCAAGTGGAGTGAATGAACAGCAATGGAAGATTAGTACCTGGTGCTTGGTGAGGCGTCTCCGAATGGCTCTGGTCTTCTTGGGACGAAGATCAAGGGGAAGGTACTTCTTGTTCTTGTAGGCCTCCCTCAGAACCGATTTCTGCTTCTGTGAGATCACCGTCAACACTTGCGCTATTGACAACCTCACCACCTTTCTGCCATCCATTACAACCATCCAAATTTCAAAGGGTTAATTTCACTTTTATCCCTGCCTAAAATAGTCATTTTTTTCTATTTAATCCCCAAACTATCAATTTTATATTTAGTTCCTAAATTTTCCAATTTCAGTTCATATAGTCAAATTGGATATAGTCCGTCCAAATCAATAAGGGTAAAATACGAATACACTTGTCAATTTTACTTAAAATATGGATTGCCCCCTATGGTTTGCTTAAATACAGATTGCCCCTCAAGGGGCAGGATGTAATTTTGAGAATCACAGGCAGCCATCCATATTTTAAGCAAATCTCAAGAAGTGCATTTGTAATTTACTTAATAAAAAATGATGGAAACCTAAGCTAATACGCAAAAATATGTTTTCAATTCGGACAACCTAAATCATACAACTAAATGCTCGTTTCTTACTCACACTATATTAGACACTTACATCCTACAACCAAAACCCATCTTCTCCACCCCTAGTTTCAAAAAAATGAATAAAACAATAAGATCGTTCAAGGGTGTTTTTGTTTTGTTTTGTTTGTTTGTTTTTTTTTCTCCCAATCATATGGTTTCAAATAAATGTATCGGAATATGTATCAATATCAGTGAACTCATGCCCAATTGAACCACATTAACTGAAATTAGAAACTGAATGGACTACTACATAGATAAAATTGATAGTTTTAAGTATGAAATAGGAAGAAATGAAGAAGCCAATTTCAAATGAACACATCATTATACATCTGCATATATAAATATATATATATAAGCAGAGAGAGAGAGAGAGAGAGAAAGAGTACATCTTGGAGAGCTTGTTGGGGGCACCACCGGTGACCTTGGCGACGCGGAGGAGAGAAAGTTCTGCTTTGAGATCCTTCAACTGGGCCAACAGCTCTGCCTTGGACTTCTGTCTCAGCTCGTGAACCTTGATCCTTGCTATCCAAAAAAAAAAAAGCAAATGAAGAAACAAAAGATTCAGTGTAATTTACACATATAATATATAAACACAAATATAAACAAAACAAGAACTATGTCCATCTTCATCTTCTTACCCATGGCGTTTGTCTTCCTGTTCCTGGTCCTCTCTCTATCTCTCTCGCTCGTTCTCGACGGCGGTGTTAATTATCAGTATTTTCAAAACCCTAATTTCTGAAGTCAGAGCGAGCAGCAGAAGAAGACGAATCGAACACCTGCCTACTAACTTGCACGTGCGGAGTGAATGTGGGCTACGGGCAACAGACAATTTTTTAATTTTTTATGAAAATATATGTAAAAAAATAAAAAAGTAATGTGATAATTTATAAGGCGAATTACATATATCCCTTGAGGTTTAGTAAAATTATAGATATTTTCTTAAGGTTTGAGAAATTACAGGTATCCTCCTAAAGGTATTATTTGCATAACAAATTATGGGGTAAATTGTTATGAAAATATAAACCTCATGGGACAATTTGTTATGAAAATATAAACTTTAGGGGGGTATCTGTAATTTTCGAAACCTTAGGGGATATCTGTAATTTAACTAAATCTCGAAAGAGGTATATGTAATTTGCCCTAATTTATATTAACTTTTTTCATTAAAATATTTAAGTCTCCAAACGAGACATAAGTAACCTGTCCAAGTCTCCCAATCCATAATTCTAAGTGGTGTTTTGAGAAGATGGTAAAAAATAATTTTTTGGCTTTTAATCATACTTTTGACTTTTTTAGACAAGTGATTAGAGAAGTTGGTAAAAAATTACTTTTGAATTTTTTGATTAATATTTATTTATGATGTTAAATCACAATAAAATGACCAAACTATCCCTATTCAATTTAAAATATTTATAATTTCACCCATGTAACACATTTTGACTCATGAGGGATAGAATTGTAATTTTACTAGTAGCTGAAAACTAACTTTCCAAATATCTTTAAATACAAAAAAAATCAACTTTTAACTTTGATTACAAACGCACAAACGTGGCTAAAAGTCAAATATCCAAAAGAGGCCTAAGAATAATTCTAAACCAATCTAATCCATTCACCTTTAGCTCTTTTAAGAAGGTGGTTATTTTAGTTGATTTTTTAATTATTTTAAAAAGTTATATTTTAAAAAATGATTAACTTTTTTTTTCATAGTTGTAAGAAAAAAAATAATAGCAATTATAATTTCGATATAACATTTTACTTTATTAACTATTTTAATCCAAAGCTTCGTTTGCAATGGGCCAACTTCAACCTTTTTATTTTCAATTTTAAATCCTTTCTCCAAATTTAGCATTGTTTATACGAACTAACTAATACAAATTAACCGTCTAAAAAAAAAAAAAACTACTAACTAACTAATACAAATTAATTAAAATTTACAAACAAAATTCAAAAGAAAGTTAATTATTTTCAATTTTAAATCCTTTCTCCAAATTTAGTACCAGTTTATACAAACTAGCTAATACAAATAAATTAAAACTTACAAACAAAATTCAAAAGAGCAATCCCAAATGTATGTATTGTGTAGAATATTTGATAATTTATTTGAGGTCTATAATATTTTTGAATTCAAAATGTCTCAATTATTTATTATTTTGATAAATTTATCAGTATTATTATTTGTACCAAATGATCATTTTACAAACAAAAAACAAATGTAAAAGTTTGAAATTTTTTTTGATTATCAGAACAATGGGCAAATACGTAAAAGAAAAATACTCAAGACTAATTAGTAAATAAATCTACTAAATAAGATCTGCTAATAATTATTCTCCAAATTTTAAGCATTGCTATGACAAGGGAAAAAAAAATTTAATAAGATATATATAATGCTTAAACCTGACAAGAAAAATTTTGAACTTTATCAAATGTTAGTCTGATTTTTCAAAATATAACAAATTTAAAAGGCTTATTTTTTTGAAGATCAGTTTGACATTTTTTTTAAGCTGTACATAAATTTTGTCAAAAATCTCGTCACAATAATTTCTTTTTCTCATCCCAGTAACCTTCTATTTTTTTTTATAGAGCAAAAACATCGTTGTATAGTTTGACTCTTTGCTAAATTAAAATTTGTTTTCTTTTCTACTAGGTTAAATCAAATCCTTTTCTTCAGCTATCCTATCCAATATTTTTTGTCCCAATGCTCCATTTATTTCTGTAAAAATATTTTTCAACGAATAACATTTTCTGTAATATTGAAAACATATCTGTAATATTGAAATCATAGTCTGCTCTCAAACTGCAATAAATTTCAACAAGAACATGGGAATTTTTATCATTGAAACATCTCACAAAGAGATCTTAACACACAAGAAACAAACACAATTCAATCCAAACATAACACTAGTAACTGAGATACACAGTGATCTCCAGCAGAGTCTCCACTCCATCAGTGCTGTGCTGATTGGCAGCTGGGAAAGTCTTCACAGTTGCAAATCCCTTAGCATTCACAAACTTTCCGGTCCCACCCATGACGGCCAGTTGGGATTCCGACACCGCCGCCCGGTGCACACCGAAGAAGCATAGGCTGTCAACATAACCGCCGCTCTCGAACATGGCCGTGAAAGCCATGGTCTGGCTACTACCATCTTCCGAGCTCGCCACGTAAAACCCTTGAGCCTTCCCAACCAAACCGGACCCCAACTCGTGCCCTTCAGTCAGTTCGTCGTCGAAAGCCGTCAGTGTTCCAAACATGAGCTTCTGAAGCGCGGACCCTGAAGGGAGCTGGGCAGCATTCAAGGCCGGGAATCCAAACCCACCGCCATTGACAACGTTGTTGTTTCCGTTGTTTTGAATCACGTTCTGAGTGTTTCCACTCAGCCCGGTGAGGAAGGGGACATTGTTATTGTTGATAACCGCGCTATTGGCATTATCGGTAGGGACACCATTGTTAATGGGGAGGACTGCACCGTTAGGCTTGGCGAACGGGACTTGACCGTTGACGGCTGGGTTGGTTACAATGCCTGTCACGGCTCTAGTCGAGGGGTTCGAGCCTCCAAGTATGTCGTGTAGGAAGAAGGTGAAGGGATGGTCAGGGGTTGCAAGGCCCACCACAGTGCTAGCAGCAGCAACTGGAGCGATAGCCCCAGGAGGAGTTACAGTGGGTAACACAGGTGCAATAGTGGGGACAGCCGGTACCTCCTCATCCTCATTGAGGATTCGGGTCGCACTCCCACCTCTAATTGTGAGGGCTAGGAGAAGTAAGAAGATTATGGCCTTGAGCGGATGGTTTTCCATGAGTTACAGAGAGGAGATTTGGGGAGCTCTTGAGAGTACTAAGGTTGAGAGTATTTTGTTGGAATGGTGATGATGGGTTGTGATAATTTGGTTGGGTATATATATACTGTGAATCTGAAGAGCTAAACTTAGAAAAATAAGATGGAGTTGATGAGATGGAGTAGGTACTTGTGATTTCACACTTCTGGGTGTGTTTGTTATAACCTGCTGACACAAGTTTATAAAACCAAACAATTTAAAAAAATCCCCCCCTTTTTGTCACAATATATTGAGCCTCAAAACCAGAAGTCCAACGCTGGGCTCGACCTATTCCACTTATGCCACTTTTGTTTGGGTTTGGGCCGATATGGCTTTGTGATTGGATTAATCCAACAAAATACAAAATTGCACGTTTGACTAAAAAAATTGGAGACTGGACAAATAGTCCACTTGGACATGGTATCGCTAATACGGGTGATTCTTGAATCCCAAGAATAGGAGGCTAAGGAGAAGTTCGGACTAATACACTAAATTACAAAATTGACAGGATTTTGTTAATCCCTCCCCATAATTATAGGCTAATCCAACCATGAGATATGATACACAATCCAAAGGGATTGATAATTCTATGACTAATAGTCTCAAGAACGCTAATCTAATTTAATCCAGTCTGCCCAAAAAAAAACACCGCCTAAGATGACTTTGCTCAAAACTGACTCCATACCAAAGGGGTTGGCTTCACATGTGGATGAGGCGCTTACTTACCGGGTATGATATAGGGGTTCGAGTCTCACAGCTACCCCATGCAACTTCCCTTATTTTACCCTACCGATTGTTTAAAATGTAATAACTAAATATCTATAATATTATACAATGTATATGCCCAATTTGGTGTGAATACAAATTCTGTCACGCTTTTTGATTTTTCAAAATTCATCAAACAAGCCCACATTCTAGATTATTGTACCATCATCCTGCATTGCACATTTGAAGCCAAATAATTAACTCCTGATGGTAGAATTATTTGTAACTAGCAGTGTGCACATGTGAAGCCAAAAAAACAATAAAATAAATATTTGGCGTGAGCAGGACCTTGGAAACACATCTTCACCACCTTTTAAGTGGTATATGTATTTTATTCCTAAAAAATTCGGTACTTACATCAGGTGGTAGAATTATTTGTAACTAGCAGTGTGCACATGTGCAATCTCCAAAATAAATAACTCCTGAAAATGAAAATTCAGTCAGTTTGACACTTTGAGTACACAGACTCGCACTGTGCTTTTGATACATTTCTCTACCCAAATGAAATCCAGACAAAGACTGTTATGTATTAGCATCTTGAAGAAAGGTAAAAGGTAACACTAATGTTTATTTTTGTTTTGTTTTTTTTTAGTGATTTGTGTATTGATTTAGGCAACTACAAAGTCCACCCCAAAAGTTATCATCTTAAAATCTACAATCTCTTTCCACTACTATCTGGTAAACACAATAATTAACAAGTTTATAACATCTGCAAACATTCCGATTATTGAAGAAGATTACACATGAAATCAAGTGCTTTGCATAGATAACTGCTTTGTATATACAGCAACGTGAACCGTACATACCTGCATAAGTGCTTTGCATACACAGCAACGTGAACCGTGCATCAATCATCAGGACCCCAATTTCTATATGTTGGACTTTTTGTGTTCAGCTTTGAGCATTAAACAAGTCGGTCAATAATATTAAATGAAACCAGATAAAATGAGGGGATCGCATGTACATAGCTTTTCCTCTTCCCACAGTTCTGAACTTACTACAATACAAAATTCCCGGTCATGTTATTACTCTTGGAAGCACCTGTAAATAGCCATAAATCTTTAGTTTTGATTGATATATTTATTCATCTTATTGATCAATGCACAGTCGTTATCTCACAGATCTGAATAACAATTTTAAGACCAGTAAGCTCACTTGCATGCCAGCTATTCAAGTGCCCTTGTCTCCGTTCATAATTAGATCATGGATTGAACAGTTGATGAAGTCTACCAGCTCCAAGCACTAATTGAGTTTCCTCCAACTTTGTAGGAAATTTGGATGTCAAACTTAATGGCTGATTATTGTCTACAGTCTACCTGATAAACAATCTATCAACAATAAATCCAATGTTTTCCATAATCTGTGGCCTTTCATTTTGTACCTGAAAATGGCCATTTAGTAAGGAACTGAACCGGCAAAAAACAGCCAATAATAGTCCGAAACTAGGAAAAGACCAACAAAAGAACCCTAAGGTCCAGAATGCTATGTTGCAAGAGCAGCATACAGTTTCCCAACCAGTCAACAGATCAATTTCACCACATGATAGGTAAGCTAGATAATACATTTCCAGTTACCATGGATCAGTAAGTCAGATTCCATGAAGCCGCCTACTAATGAGCAGAGATCAGTTCAGTCACAAGACCGCTTGCACCTCGATCCTCACCACAGGCATCCCTAACCAGCACTTCCCAAGACTCCAAATCGAATCTCATTTTCTTCTTCTCCATCTCCTCCAAAACAAAGCAAACATCATTCACCTTGCCACACTTGATTAGTCCCCTAACCAAACAGAAAAACGTTTCCAAACGTGGACAGTGCTTACTCATCAACATTGCATTCAAAACCTTCAAACCTTCCTCAAACTCCTCAACCCGACAAAACCCATCAACCATCATTCTATATGTGGCTGCATTTGGCTCACAACCTTGAACCTGCATATCCACCAAGATTTTATAAGCATCAGAAGCTCTTCCTTCCTTACACAAGTAATTGATCAGTATATTGTGTGTCACGACATCTGGCTTAAACCGCCTTTTCTTCATCTCAAGAATCAATGCCTTGGCTTCCTCAATCATCCCTCCCTTTGCGAGGTCATTCATCAAAACACCATAATTTACAAGTCTTGGTTTACACCCTTGATACTCCATATCAAACATCATCTTTTTCGCTTCCTTATGCTTACCCAATGAGCACAAACCCTCCATCAACAACGAATAAGTGATTGCATTGGGTTTTTTCCCTTTCTGGGTCATGTCGTGGAGTAGACTCTTAGCCCCATCCAAGTCACCTTTCTTGCACAAATACCCAATCAGACTATTATAAGTTACTACAGTGGGTTCAACTTGTGTCTCGAGCATTTCATCAAACACTTTGCGAGCTTGTTCGCATTCACCCCTCTCAAGCCACCCCTTGATCATGACATTAAACGAAACACAATTTGGTCGAAAACCCAATTTGGAACAACCTTTAAACATCTCATTCGCATTCTCTAACCTCCCATTATCAACAAGAACATTGAGAAGGGCATTGAAAGACTGTAAAGTACGGACACAATTGAAAGAATCCATTTGGCGAAACAGCTCAATAGCGTCCTGGGGCAATTGGGACTTCCCGTAATGTTGAATCAAAGCAATGAAAAGGGTTTCTTTGCATCGAATGTTGTGGTCCCGAATGTTAAAAAGGAGGCCTTTGACGCATTTGAAGTTGCGCGAACGGGCAAGCTTGTAAACGAGAGAAGAGTAAGATGGGTAGTGGTGTTTGAAACCCATTTCGCGATAGTGGTTGAAGAGAGAGAGGGCTTCATCTGGGTTTTCAAGTTGTTTGAGGTCAGTGACGAAAGGTATTGGTTTGCGAAGAAGATTTGGTGGTGGTTTGTGATGAGATTGTTGACTGCGAGGACTCGTTCTGGGTCTGTTGTTGGGACGACGAAGAGTGTGGTAAGGTAGAGAAGGAATGAGTTTGGTGGATTTGAAATGGTGAAATATGAGGGTTTGTAGTAGTGTCTGATTCAATTGTTCGGGTCTCCAAGTGATCATTGAATTGAATCAAGAGTTACGTTTCATTCAACTTTTTGCACAAGAGCTATGAAACGTTGGCTTGGCCCCTGCCAACTCAGTCACGTCACCAGATCTATTAACCATTCAAATGTGAAGACATGAGACCATCTCCAAACCCTCGTTATTTTTTTTTTTACAAATTTTTTGTTTTTAAATTATCTAATTCAATTTTTAATTCTTAATTTATTATTTTTTTTAGAACAAGGAACACAATATTATTAAAAAAAACAGCCGCATACAAAGAAAGAACCAAAAAGGCCACCGGTACAACAAAACAAAGAAGAAGAAAAAAAAAAACAAACCAACAAAACGGTCAAAAATCATAGAAGATCACCGAACTATTCATAGATGAGATCTTGAAAACAAGAACGGCCTCAAAGCCTGCTATTCCCGCCATCGCTGCCCAAAAATTTATGTCGAAATCAGAAGGAAAACTCTCAAAATTCTTTTTTCCGAACATAAAAAGTCCAAATCCACATTCTAAAGTTGCAGATCTATACTTGAGGAGGATAGATCTACACTTCAAAAATGTAAAGGGGATCAATGGAATATCGCCAAAGTTTCACCAGAAATCACCTAAAGATCTTGATGTCTCTAGTAAAAAAACAATTGATTTGATATAAATTATTCTAATCTTTTTATTGAAATTCTTTCAAAAATTTCTCTCTGATCCCAAAATTTCGTTTTCATTAAATTTGATTAAATTTTTTTTTTTTATCTCCAATGCTTTTACATAAAATTCAAATTGACTTTTTACTCAAAAGGGAGAAGCTATTTAATTCTTCATTAGAAAATGAAAAACTAAATCAATAAACATTAAAAAAATGAAAAATTTACCAATAAATCCCATTTCACAAACTCTTAAACCAATTAGTCCCAACTTTATTCTTTTATTCGAGTAAGTCCTATCAGTGGGAAAGTTTGTTACTTGCTGATCCTATTTTCCATATTTGGTGTAACTGTGTGGACGGTTTTACCCATTATTGTTATGTTTCCATATTCTGTTGGGGGATCACGTGGGTCTTTCGATTTTGTGGGTATAGCAGTTGATATTTCAATGTTACGTGTGGAGACGTTTCAACCTTTTCGACTTTAGGATTTTTAGTGGTGTGGGTCGGTGATTTTACGGTGGCTGTGTGACAGACTGATTCAAAAAGTTTAACCAAAGTCGGTTCCCCGTTGGTTGGAAGGTATGTCTTCTTATTTTGATAGCATTTACAGTTTTGTATGTTTTGGTGAAAGGGGCTGAACGACAACGGGTGAGGGTGGGGGGTTATGTGGTGCATTATTTGGGGTGATTTTTTGTGTTAGGATGGTATACTCTGTTTTTTGAATTGCTTCTATTGTGGGTGTGTGCCGCATTACGTGTTAGTGTAAGGGGGGTTCTGTTCAGCAGGTGGGGTGGGGGGTTGTGTGGTGCATTTTTTGGGGTTGTTTTCTGTGTTACAGAGGTATGTGTTGTTGTGTATTGTTTTGGTTTTCTAGTGTTTTGTGGGTTTTCTGGTGTGGGTGCATATTCTCTGGTGTGGGTGTGTATTGTTTGGGTTTTCTAGTGTTTTATGGGTTTTTTGGTGTGGGTGCATATTTTCTGGTGTGGGTGTGTATTGTTTCGGGTTTTTCTGGTCCTGATGAAACACGTGTTAATCTTGTTAGGGGGATGGACACACAGATTATGTTAATTTATTGTTATGGAAATGTTAATGCCGCAATTAATTTGCAAGCTCCATTTCGGTTTGATGACATGGTTAATTGTGCGTGCGAAAAGTTTCCTGGGTTAACACCGGCCCAAGTGTGTTTGTTCTTCAAGATACCAGGTTATAATAATTTCATATTACATAATGATGTCGATGTGGAAAACATGGTATCTCTTGCACGGTCTTTACGTCTGCAATGCATCGATGTCATCATTCAATTACAAGAGTCACGCGACGCTGACAATGCTGGCAGCCCGGTTCATAATCTGCAGACTGTCCCGTGTCACACAGCGGGGGTGTTTGATGATTCGGACATGGATGACGAACAAGATTTATTGGAAAATTTCTGCCCTCACATTGATAAGGTTTTTTTGTCTGCTCCATGAGCTAATGGGATTCAACATGTTGGTCAAAGTTTTGAAGGTGGAGCATTTGAATTTCGAAATGTTCTTCGCAAGTATGCGGTTGAGTGTGGCTTTCGCTTCAAATTTGTGAAGAATGATTCTGTTCGAATCACAGCTGTATGTACGATGAGGGAATCAAGAGGATGCATGTGGTTGGTACATGCACGTGTCTTGCATGCCAATGGCTTTTTCTACCTTCGTAAGTGGAACAGCGAGCACATTTGTGGTGTTGCTGTACGGACCCCCAAAAACCCTAGGGCTGGTTCTGATTTGGTGTCCGATGTTATTTGTGAACGGGTACGTGATAAACCACTCATAAGGCCTACTGATGTTGTGTATGACTTGAAAAAAGATTACGGATTGGAGGTTAGTTATCGAGTTGCATGGTTAGGTGTAGAAAAAGCTCGCGGTGAAATGTTCAGTGCACACTCCATTTCATTTGACCAACTACGATGGTATAGTAGCGTAGTAATGGAAAATAATCATGGGAGTTACATCAACATTGAATATGATGAACAAAACTACCGTTTCATACGGTATTTCATATCATTCAAAGCATGTATCGACGGGTTCAACCATTACCGCCTATTGCTTTTCTTGGACGGGACTTTTCTAAAAGGAAAATTCAAGGGGAACTTATTAGCCGCAACTGCGAAGGATGGCAACCAAGGTATTACTATGTGGTAATTATTTATATATTATATTTATGTGGTGCAAATGTACTTTCATTGTTGCTAGGAAGGACACTTTTTTTTCCACATTCGCGAGACCGTCATAACACTTGTTCATAAATTATGTTTCACAGATTGGTTGTTTGACTAACAAATTCAAAATGCAGGTTTATTCCTTGTGGCCATTGCGATTGTTGATTTCGAAAACACCACAAATTGGGCTTGGTTTTTGGGACACCTCGCAAACGTGGTAAATGGGCAAAGAACACTTACATTTGTCTCAGACCGACATGCGGGCTTACTAGAATCGATACCCATCATATTCCCCACAGCGAAGTATGCGTTTGCTTACAACATTTGCAGCGTAACTTGCAAGACAAGTTACGTTATGTGAATAGTTCATACCGGTCTATGATGTTGGCTAAATTTCGTGCCTACGCGTATGCTTCGACTGTGGCTGCATTCAACCAGAGTATGGAAGAGTTCACAAAATGTGGACGTAAGGTTGTGCCTGCTTTCTTAAAAGATTTACCCCCATATTACTGGGCGAATGCTTACTTCCAGTACGTAATTACTTCCTTTTTTTTCCCCCACACACACTTTATTCCTACAGTACATCATTCATGTATTATGCATGCGCATTGCCTTTTTTTTTTTACAAACACATTTCATCCTTCTTCAAAACCAGAGGTTCACGGTACGGTGAGATGAGTTCCAACGCCATTGAATCATTTAACTCGTGGATATAGGAAGCACGCCACCTACCAATAACTCAAATGATTGATAGTATCCGGGCAAAAATTATGCGGCAGATGGCAAAACGGAGACGTAAGGCAAATGTGTGGGCAGGTGTTATTTGTCCCAAAATGGAAGCTCGGTTGGTCAAAGCGTACAACAAAGGTAGATCGTGGCTCGTAAGCCAATCAAACGATGACGTGTACGAGGTTCACTCTTTTCCATCCGTCATGGTCGATGTTGGCAGACGTACATGTTCTTGTTTCAAGTGGCAAATCAACGACTTCCCATGTGCTCATGCAGTCGTGGCAATCCGAAACAGTGGTCTAGACTTGTACGAGTTAGTTATTCCCTACTACCATGTGGCTGAGTACCAGAATTCATATGCACAGAACATAACCCACATTCCAACTGTAGAGAAACCACAATTTGACTCTGCAGATTTTGTCATACATCCCCCCGCTGTCAAACACCCACCGGGAAGGCCCAAGAAGAAACGCATGCTTTCCAAAGGGGAACAAGTCCAACAAATTCGGTGTGATCGTTGTTAACGCATGGGTAATCACAACAGGAAAACGTGCAAGAAACCAATTTAGCTTCCACACAAAATTCGTTGATTCGTACTTTTCACATTAAACTTTCACAGTTTTCTTATTACATAAGTGAATGTTCCACAATTCCATATTCCGTCATTCAGACAGAAGAGTCAATGAACAAATTTAGTTTTGATGCGTTATTCTATTTACCCCTTCACCGTATTATTTATATCTGCTTCGTATTGTACTGCTATTAATTTCGGCACATACGCCATAATTCAATGTGTAGTTGCGACATCTTATCGTCATGTGACCAAATGGACTGCCACATCTGCAAACATTACACACAAACAAGAAATACAACACAGAATTGCCTGCTAACAACCATGTTTGGACCATTTTCAATTTTGTCCGGATAACCATCATGCGGCCCATAGTCATGTCGTTTTCCATCTTTTCCGTGACTATAATTTTCGCATATATACCATGCTTATACATCAATATCTTACAATTTTCGTCACCCAACTTCTATTATTACGTGCACATCAACGTCACACATTTTCTACCCACAACTCAGTCCCACAAGTCTTAAATACAATCACACAACCTACCTACAAACGCATCAAGAAACAGGCCAAACAAACAACCAAAATCATAATGCAAATCATACCATACTTTCCATTCAAAATGCGTAAAACGCTATCCACAACGACTAGTACGTAACACCCACAAAAAACATTTCCAACATTTTCTAAACCTGAATTTCCAAACCACAAGTTCAAACCAACAAACATGTTGTTTCAAAAAAACAAACAAAATGCATAAACCAAATTCAAAAAACAGAAACTGCTGCGTCCGAATTCTTTCTCGTCGCCATTTCAGACCAAACACATCTAATCCTTCCACCCTCGGGTCGGATCGTTGATGAAATACTTAACCATGTTTGCTCGCAACACACCGCAATTATTACCTTGCAATGTTCGCTCCACGTCGCTACGATGCACATACTGTCACATTATCCCACACACTATCACCCCACAATCAAGCCTGCATGAAATAAGCACATGTAATCAGTGCCACTCATAACGGCATCGTCATAATTACAGTACCCTTACATTTACAACAACACTGTTACTTACGTGTCTGGTTTTTGCTGTGGACACTTAGTTACAGCCTCTAACGGATGCCTGAAATTTGCCTCAATGCTCTGCTCATCCAGTCCGAATTGACGTAACGATTGCATCATAACATTTGACACACGTTCTTTCTGCAATTCAATAAAATTACAAAATTAAACCACCACAAAACCAAATCACCAACCATCGTCTACACAACTACAACCAATTTACATAACACACATACTGGTTACACATATTTACCAGCAAAACAGCTTCGGTGTGGTGCACATCAGTCCTATCCCTATGTTGCCTCATCGGGTTGTAATGCTTCCAACTACCATCTTCAGTGTCGTACACTACAAGCGTCCAGTGCCCAAGATGACACATTGGAAAATGCATGTAACGAAACTCGCTCCCTGCAGACACATTCTACCGGATGTAGTTTCCTATTGAACGCACGTCATTACTTTTCACCACGTCCTGCAAATACATCATTCTCATGCAACATTACTACACCACCACACCACCAACAACAAAAAATAAATAAATAAATAAACCACAAACTCACCAGGCACACACTATTGAAAAAATAAGACTTGTCCTCCAATTCATTGTCTCCATACATCCTCAACTGGTCGATCTTCAACAACTCCACGTATGCATCAACGACCTACCAACCACCACAACCAATTTTCAGAACAATGCTGTAGCAACTAAATAATTGTCATGATGCCACCATTTAAAACAAAATTAACCACAAATATATGAATAGGGAATACAACATTACAACCACTATATGTAAACACTCACATTCCCACGCATGGAGCTCTGCCGTACAAGGTTTTTCACATCGCTGAAATAAACCACAATGCCATTCATATTGTCCTCCCACATGACCGCCCTGTACATAATGCTGACGTACATTATACAAATTTACAGATGAATGCAAACAATACAAATAACACTCAAAATAAATACGTACCCATCACCGTGCCGCTCATACGCTTTGGTGATCCTTGCCTTCTCATCCATTGTCATCATCTTCCAAACCCCAACCGATTATTCAAATCAAACCCAGACCACTTTTTCTCAAGTAACACCACCGTATCGACGTCAATAATTGCGTTATGCACGTCACGTTTGGTGTCATCCACTCCGTCACAATTGTTCCCGACTGTCTTCTTAGTACGCCCACCCAACAGTGGGTAATCAAACTCAAGCATTTTTCGCTCCCTTCTAACTTTGTTCTTGATTTTACACACATATGAATTTACATAACCCAATCCTGCAACACATTCAACATCACTAGTCAAGCCTTCAGCGTCAGCAGCAGAACTACTGCTACCGTAATGACCACGAAGCATCCCTAGTCTGCACTCCGCCACATTGTCCACCCCCCGCTCGTCACCACTGCGTCCATGCTGTGACAACATACGCAAAGGTGACACATCACAGAACATAACACCATCACATCCATCGTTCCCCATATTAACCACACCACTACTCCCAATATCCACGCCTTCCCGGAACCGTTGCGTTACGACGCGGACATCACGGTCCTCTAATTGGTCCTCAAGTACCAAGACTCTCTTCCGCAATTCCTCATTCTCATTTTTCAGCTTACTCAACTCATCGTTTTTCATCTTCACCACACACTCAAATCCCCCTACTATGTTAACAGCTTGCAACTCCATCTTCTTCTTCAAACCAGCAACTCCTTCTTCAAGCGACGATACCATTTTGTCTTTCTTTTTGTTTTGCATTTCAAGCTCTGCGACTGCAATTAGTGCCTCTTCTAATTTGTGATTACTATCCCTTTCAATACCGGAATTGCGATCCACATGCTCTGTGAACCGTTTTACAGCAATGTTGCGGCCCTGCACCACCTAGTCAGCACTTGCATTTTTTCCCGTCCCCTCTTCCATGAAATGCTCGTCCACACCGTCACAATCCTCACCTCCGCCATTGATATCTACCAAACCTTCTTCCTCCGTCTAAATGTCTATGCCCATAACTTCACGTTCATAATCAAAAGACCTCAGACGGTCAACTTTAACCTGCAAATAATTAAAACACATCATAATAAATAGTTACATCTTATTCACACTAGTACAAACTTCAGTAATAAAGTGCATAACTCAACGCAACAAGTTACCTGAAAACCAATTGGACCAGCCAAATCCACCCCTTGAATTTTATTCATTAATGCCCTAATGTCCCATTTGAGGAACCTCGGAAACATGTTGTCGGTTTGAGGCTCCACTATGTTCGAATGTTCACAAAACCAATACTACATGAAGAACAAAACAGAAAACAACAAATCAGGCATTTATTGATTCAAAAAAAAAAATTACATACATTCAATAACTAACTAATGTCCAAATGTACATATACCAGCAACGCAACCACACAGCCTGTCACCTTCGCTGGGGTACGATGAAACTCCTTGATTGACGCCATCAATGTTGTCAGTATAGCTCCAGTCCAATCATACATCCTAACGGTGCTCAGGTCGTTCATGTAGCGCACAAAAGCCCAACTTATTGTCTCTCCAGAATTAGAGAAAAAAAGCTTCCCATACATGTACAGCCCCAACAACTTCGTTGTGTCTTCTTCATCTTGTTTCTTTTGGCCATTCAAAGCCTCTAAAAATAACGTTTTAACCAACTTCAACGTTAGGCGCGAAGTGTCACGACACCTACGTTGAATGAAGTCCGATACTGGCCGCTGACCGGGTGACAAATCTAAACGCCGTTTCCCGCACTGCAAACCAAATATTAACCTAATGTCGCTGCTCCCGAATTTAACACTGATACCTCCAATGTTGAATGCATTATCTCGCTGATTGTATGATCTTATAATTTTGGATATAAGATCATCACAGTTTCTAAACTCGTTATGGTTCAAATTGTTCATGTGTATCGCCTCGATCATAATCCAAAATGGTGTCTTCCACAACTGTTTCAAGCGTGCGTCCCTCAAATTTGCCTCCCGCACAAGTTTAACTATCCCAGCAACATTCGAACGAAAGTTCAACCGCGTGTGTGTCTGCTGCGGGGGTGTTACTATATCCTTAGCCACTTTTCGTCCAACCGCATTGTTCACCCCTTTCGACTGCTTGAACAAAATACGCCGTTGCATTTTCACACCCAGGTTGTTTCCCTTTGAACCATTACCTTCATCAGCCTTTCTCCGTTCACATGAACGTGTCCACGGACTACTTGCCCTTCCGCACTCTGCCAACAAAAAAAAAAAAACACAGTTAACACAAACAAACAACCAGATACACCTCAAAAACATAACACCAACCCCTTATTGTTCATGTAATGCACCAAAAAACTAAAACACACACCCTTTACGCCATACATAAGTTACACACAACCAACGTTACTAGCATTAACACAAAAAATACCACAGTTAACACAGACAAACAACCAGATACGCCTCGCAAACATAACACCAACCCCTTATCGTTCATGTCATGCACCAAAAAACTAAAACACACTCCTTTTACACCGTACATAAGTTACACACAACCAACATAACTAGCATTAGTACTGTCAACAACACCATTTCAACTCTACGCCACACAAACCCATATTACAGACCACATAACTGTGGGACACGCATTTAACACCAACATACCACTCGTCCCACAAAGCAAAGCAACACGACAGTCATTCACATCAGCACCTCACAGGTACTTCACAATTCGTTTCACAAATCCCAGGAACAGGACGCAGAACAAAAAATAAAAACAAAACACCATTACACATCCCACATCCCCACACCCCACATATGTTCACTACGTTCACAAACACAACCCAAAAAAAAAACCCTTAACAACGTCAGAAAGTAACACACCCAAAAAAAAAAAAAAAACCTCGCCCATCCCAGCCACACAACACACCATTATCTTCCACTTGTGTGGTCCCAACCAATTTTACGTCCCCCCATGCCAACTACTTGTCAGCAATTACACCGACACACACCACACACACGAACCCCACACAAACCCTACACCCACAACCAAGTACAACCTTCCCCACAACATCACCAACACCAACCCACCCCAACATACAAAAATAGCATCACAACACACATAACAAATCAACGACATAGACAACCCCAAAATAAAGATCGCAAAAAAAAAGACGACTGCAACCGGGTAATCAATACGAATAATCAAACACTCACAATCCACATTGTCACACAACGCTGACAGCATAAAGACATGGTACATACCCTTTTCGGCCATAACTATATGCCCACAACCAAGGACTGCGGAATATGAACACTAGGGTTTCGTCGTCGTCCACGATCTGCCCTGTCACAAATACGTTTGCCCAACTAATCACAGGCAACAATGGAAATTGCCCACTCAACCTTTATTATTTCCCCCCAAATCACGCGAACGGTATATACGGTCAATCCCAATTTCGAAATCCAAGCAAATCCCAAAACGAGGGTTTCCTATGTTACGTTTCCACTTCACTGTGTGTGGGGATGTGGATGCTGAACTCGGGTTGTGTTTTTAATGAGTATGGGTTTTCAATATGTGGAATACGTGGCAACCAAAAACCACAAACGTCTTCTACAAAAACCCTTAGTAAACTTTTTGGGTGCGTGACAGGCAACTGTGTGGCACATGACAAATCTCATGCCATTTTAGCTCATCTGTGCCACACGCGCAAGCGACGTATCACAACAAACAATCCACAACTACTAATGGCAATTGGGTCATTTCACAACAAATAGGACTAAATGGAGCATGAAAAACATTTGGGACTAATTGGATTATATATCAACATGTAGGATCTATTGGTAAATTTCCCTAAAAATTGCATAATACTCTACAATTGTCACCATTTCCTTGTCAACAAAATTCGATTTGCTAAAACACTCATTATAATCTCCAATTCTCACTTACATGTTCAATTACTATAAGAAAAATACTATAGATCCCAAATTTTCTACCAAATAAATGACTAAATATCTTACATGTGAGGTTCACAAAATTACAAACCCCACACCCATGTGAGATATTTGGTCATTTATTTAGTAAAAAATTTGATTTCCCTAACATTGTCCTTGCTAAAAAAATACAAAGATTTGAAAATGAAGTAAAGATAAAAGCCAAATAAAATAAAACGAAATTATCAACCCAAAAAAAAAAAAAAAAACCCTTACAAGTAAATGCCCTTTGAACTTATTCTAAGATACATTTCATTACAGCTACTGTATTTTCACACGATTTCGCCTCTTGATTCCTTTACAAATCCCAGTACAATTCAGATGGACCACTCATGAAATTATAAACTTCACTGCCTTACCAGAAGCCTGAGAAAGAGCAGCAAATAATAAGAAAACCATAGTCAATACAAAGGGGTGTAAACAGGGGATGTTTAATGCAATATAATGCCCCATGGCGCAATTTATTCCCCTGTAGTTCAGGTTTTTGAGGTGTATTTCAGCCGTGTAACATAAAAGGCAAATATTGATTGTAAACATAATAAGAGACTACAACATAGAATACTAGAAGGTTGGCACGTAGTTAAGATGAGTGCGTCAATTAAAAAAAATAAATAAATAAATAATTTTTATTAAGTAATATTACTTTTTTTTAGTTAACTTAACTAAATAATGTGGTTTTATTTTATATATTTATTATTTACATTTTATTAAGCAATCTCATTCCTACTTCTCCCTGTATCCTACATATTCCTACTTTTTCTCTCACTAACCTACTTCCCATGCTCTTTATGAAGTTTTGTTTTATATTTTTCTCCTTCAATTAGTAGTAATTTTACATATTTATCCATTTAGTTTATATTTAATTTCACATCTTTACCCTCTCAGTCAATAGAAAGATCAGAGTGACATAGCTTCACCAAATTTTGATATTGCACCTAGTCTTTCCTTCCTATAATAGTTAGCAGTATAGAGACGGAACATACCATGTTTGGGTGTCTAAGTATGCACATGTTGCAAACGTTGGTTCCGTGTTCACGGGACAGCTGAAGCCGCACATGCGGGATGGTCTTCCAACTCTCTCCAAGCGCTGGCTTGGGAATACCTCCCTCTCCACTCACCATGTATTGGTCACCTTGAGCATATGTTTCCAAATAAACTTTACAAAAACAATTGCTAGCAAATACATAGATATAATGATGGAACATGTTGTTTTGAAAGGCCAGATCAATCAATATCCAATTCAACAAAAATATTTTAACATCTTCATCATCCATAAGTACACATCAGACTAGCGTAAGACTGGTTGAATGGGAACTTAGTGTTGGAAATGGTTATAAAATTCTGGGTAAAATCAGAATTTTTTCCTAAATTTGGTCTAATTTTTAGGTGGGTCCCGTGCATCGATTTACACGGGTCAAAGTGGTAACGCGTTCTATGCCGCGTTGTGATTCACGTGATATATTTGGTTGCTCAAAACCATTACCGAGTGAATGGGAAATTGAAGCCAAAATATACTCCATGGAAATGGAGTTTTGGTGGAAATTCCTTAAAGGCTTGTCCTACATTGATTTGGTGGGAGGTTTTGAAAGGGTTTATAAGGCATGGGTTTGGTACTTAGGGTGTACCCCAAGGGGTACCCAAGTGTTTTAGAGGAAGAGATTATGGACAAAATGGGCTAGACCCATTGGACTCAAAAACCACCACACGCGCGCGCACGCCGCCACCCGTCCGGTCGGTCGGGCGGGCTGACCTGGGCGCGGGTGCGTGGTGTGAGGTTGGGTTGAGCTTGTTCGGCCCAATACTAATCTTTTTGGGCCAAAAACATTTGAATTTAATTTAATTTTGTATAAAATAAAATCCATAATTCAAATTAAACCGGAAATAAACTGGTTTGGATTTACTGTTCATCCAAACAGGGCCCTTCCCGTTTTCAAATAGCAGCCACCTTTACATCTATAAATAGACTAGCGTCCCACTTGGATTTTCACTCCAATTTTCGTACTCCATCCTCTGCTTTAAATTTCTGCATTTTGCTGCATTTTATTTCTGAACGAAAGAGTGTAAACACTTAGTGTGTTCGACGAACGATTAAATTGTAGTGCTGCTTTTATTCGTTGATAAGATCATTTTATCCTAGGAGATAGACGTCCAAATTCTAAAAGTACCGTGGAGAGGACGAATCTGTCTTACGGATACAGTGTTAAACACTGGACTTGATCAGAAAAATTATTCAAAGAAATTAACCAAGTAAGTTGTTTAATTTTATTCTGTTTTTATTTGTTTATTTAATCAGATTTTAATTTTGTTTTTGTAACAAAATAAAATCTGTTTTATTTATTTATTTATTTATTTATTATTTCGAGTTTGATTTTTGTAATCAAACAAATTCTCTCCTTTTCTTTATTTCTTTAAATTCTAGTTGTTGTTCTGTACACAATAGAATTAAATCTTTTAAATACAATGAAGATTGTCCAATAATCTTAAGACAGAATCATTTTTGGTATCTTCATTGTATTTAATTTTCTGTATTTTCAAAATAATATTCTGGTTGAAAAAACAAATAGTGATTTATGCTATTTGACAGATAGTAGTAATATACTGTCTCTTTTCTTTGACAACTAGTAGTAATATACTGGTGTCATTAACAATTGCAGAATATTATTTGGTATTACAGAAAATTATTTTGGTATTTTATTTTTCTCGTTTTAGTAACAAGGAAAATAAAATTATTTTGTGTTATAATTTATTTTCTGATTTTAGTAACTAGAAAATTAATTTGTGTTTTAATTTTTCTGATCTTTGTAATCAGAGATTATGGTTACTACAACTGAAATTGCATCTGGCAGTGATACTCCTATTGTTACACCTACATCGGTCCCTATCCAGAACCATGTTCATGTACCAATCAATCATGGAGAAAAATCGGAAAAATTTAATGGTACCGAGTTTAAGAGATGACAGCAGAAGATGTTGTTCTATCTTACAACTCTTAATTTGGCCCGATTTCTCCATGAAGAGGCTCCAGCACTTAAAGAGGGTGAAAGTGATTGGCAAGTTGTTACCGCTGTAGATGCTTGGAAACATTCAGATTTTCTGTGCAGAAACTACATCCTCAATGGCCTTGAAAACATACTGTATAATGTATACAGTCCTCTGAAGTCAGCAAAAGAATTGTGGGATTCTTTGGAGAAGAAATACAAGACAGAGGATGCCGACACGAAGAAATTTGTCATCGGTAAATTTTTGGATTTTGTTATGGTAGACTCCCAAAGGGTAATATCTCAAGTTCAAAGTTTTCAGATAATTTTGCATGATATTCATTCAGAAGGTATGTCTCTTAGCGAGTCTTTCCAAGTCGCTGCTTTGGTGGAAAAGTTACCACCGGCTTGGAAAGATTTCAAAAATTATTTAAAACATAAACGCAAAGAGATGACCATGGATGAGTTGATTGTAAGATTAAGAATTGAGAAAGATAACCGAAAGGCTGAAAAGAGGAATGAGAAAAATCCCATTGAGTCCAAGGCTAATGTGGTTGAACAAGTTAAAAAACCACATAACAAAAAGAGGAAGTTTACTGGAGATGATCCTAAACAAGGCAACAACAATGGCAACAAGAAGTTCAAAGGAAAATGCTATAACTGTGGTAAGACTGGACATTGAGCTTCTAACTGCCGCCGCCCTAAGAAGGATCATGGAAGTACAAGCAAGAAGACCACCAATCAAGCCAATGTGACAGAATTGGATTACATCTCTGACGGGGTGAATGACATCAACCTCTCTGCTGTGGTGTCTGAGGCTAACTTGGTTGGAAATCCCAAAGAATGGTGGGTTGACACTGGAGCAACTCGTCACATATGTGCGGACAAGAAGATGTTCACTACCTACAATGAGGCTGCAAATGGTGAACAACTTTTTATGGGAAATTCTTCTACTTCTACTGTGGCTGGACAAGGAAAAGTGGTCTTGAAGATGACATCAGGACAAGAACTGACCCTCAACAACGTACTGCATGTACCTGATATCCGGAAGAATTTAGTTTCTGGTTCTTTGTTAAGTAAAAATGGTTTTAGGCTTATCTTTGAGTCTGATAAATTTGTATTAACAAAGAGTGGTATGTATGTTGGTAAGAGATACATGAGTAATGGTCTCTTTAAGTTGAATGTAATGACAGTTGTACCGAAAGTTGCTATGAATAAAAATAACATGTCTTTTGCTTGTATTCTTGAGTCAAATTTATGGCATGGTAGATTAGGACATGTGAATTTTGATGCTTTGCGTAGATTAATTGATTTAGATTATATACCAAAGTTTGACATTAATCCTAATCATAAATGTGAAATTTGTGTAGAAGCGAAACTAAGGCTCCATTTAAATCGGTTGAAAGAAAAACCGAACCTCTAGAATTAATTCATACCGATGTATGTGATCTAAAATTTATTCAAACTAGAGGAGGCAAAAAGTATTTCATAACATTTATCGATGATTGCACAAGATATTGTTATGTTTATTTACTTAGAAGTAAAGATGAAACTTTAGAAATGTTTAAACTCTACAAAACAGAAGTTGAAAATCAACTTGGTAAAACCATTAAAATGGTTAGAAGTGATAGGGGTGGTAAATATGATGCACCATTAAATGAATTTTGTGCACAACATGGCATTATTCACCAAACTACAGCCCCATATTCTCCACAGCAAAATGGAATTGCTGAAAGGAAGAATAGAACCTTAAAAGAAATGATGAATGCCATGTTACTAAGTTCAGGCTTACCACAGAACTTGTGGGGGGAAGCAATATTGTCTGCTAATTATGTTCTTAATAGAATACCCCACAAGAAAACCAAAAGCATTCCTTATGAATTGTGGAAAGGTCGACCACCTTCCTACAAATACTTAAAAGTGTGGGGGTGTTTGGCAAAAGTTGAAGTTCATGTTCCTAAAAAGACTAAGATTGGACCAAAAACAGTAGATTGTGTGTTTATTGGTTATGCTCAGAATAGTAGTGCATATCGGTTTTTGACTTATAAATCAGAAATACCTGATATAAATGTGAACACTATTATAGAGTCAAGGAATGCTGTATTTTTTGAATATGTCTTTCCTTACAAGAAAGGACAGGAATTAAGTTCACAGGAAAGAACTTATGATTGTACACAAAGTCAAGAGACTAATGACAATTAGACACAAGAGACTAGCAATGGTCTCAACCAACAAGATTTAACTGATGATGAACCAAGACGAAGTAAGAGAGCGAGAACATCAAAATCCTTTGGTCCAGATTTTCTGACATACCTGTTAGAAAATGAACCTCAAAGATTTAAGGCCGCAATGACAGGTCCTGAAGCACCTTTGTGGAAAGAGGCTGTTAATAATGAAATTGAATCCATTATGCAAAATCATACTTGGGAATTGGTGGATCTTCCACCAGGTTTTAAACCTCTTGGATATAAATGGATATTCAAGAGAAAAATGAAAGCAGATAGTTCAATTGACAAGTATAAAGCAAGACTTGTAGTTAAAGGTTACAGACAAAAGGAAGGTCTGGATTATTTTGACACATATTCTCCTGTGACACGAATAACATCCATTCGCATGTTTATTGCTATAGCAGCGTTGTTTAATTTAGAAATACATCAAATGAATGTTAAGACAGCTTTCTTAAACGGTGATCTAAATGAAGGGATCTATATGGAACAACCCGAAGGGTTTGTAGTATCAGGGCAAGAAAAGAAAGTTTGTCGACTTGTAAAATCCCTTTATGGATTAAAACAAGCACCTAAGCAATGGCATGAAAAATTTGATCATGCAATGCTTACTAATGAGTTTAAGATAAACGAATGTGACAAATGTGTCTATGTTAAAAACACTGACTAAGGATATGTCATAGTTTGTCTTTATGTGGATGACATGCTTATCATTGGAAGCAGTCAAAACATGATTAAATCAACTAAGCAAATGCTTAACAAAAGATTTGATATGAAAGATATGGGGGTCGCAGATGTTATATTAGGAATGAAAATTACTAAAACATCTGGCGGATATGCATTATCTCAATCTCATTATATTGAGAAAATTCTTGATAAATTTATCAAGGATGATTTGAATTTAGCTAGAACACCTGTAGACATCAGTCTTTATTTATCGAAAAATAAAGGTGATGCAGTGTCTCAGTTAAAATACTCCCAAATCATTGGAAGCCTAATGTACCTAATGAATTGTACTCGTCCTGATATAGCTTATGTTATCAGTAAATTGAGTAGGTACACTAGTAACCCTGGAGAAGACCATTGGAAAGCGATCATTCGAGTTCTTAGATATCTAAGATTTACTCGAGATCATGGTTTGAACTTTACTCGATATCCAACAGTACTCGAAGGTTATTGTGATGCCAATTGGATATCGGATACTAAAGATTCAAAATCCACTAATGGATATGTCTTTACTCTAGGAGGCGCTGCTGTTTCTTGGAAGTCCACGAAACAAACTTGCATCGCACGATCCACAATGGAATCCGAGTTCATTGCTTTAGACAAAGCAGGTGAAGAAGCAGAATGGCTTCGTCACTTCTTAGAAGACATTCCAATGTGGCCAAAACCTGTGCCAGCTATCTGCATTCATTGTGATAGTCAATTTGCAACAGGCAGGGCACAGAAACACATGTATAACGGTAAGTCACGACATATTCGTTGTCGACATAATACCGTAAAGCAATTGTTGTCAAACGGAATAATCTCAATAGATTATATAAAATCTAAAGAGAATATTGCGGATCCATTAACAAAAGGTTTGACAAAAGAGCTAATGTATAGTTCATCAAAGAGGATGGGATTAAAGCCTATTACATAAGAGTCGTCATAATGGTAACCCTACTTATATGACTAGAGATCCCAAGAACTAAGTTCAAAGGGACAACTAAGTTATGTATGGCTCGCCAGAAATCACCAAGGGATTAAAATTCCCTACCCATTCCTATGGTGAGAGTGATATCTGCAACATATGTTGTCTGCAGGGGCATAAGGATAAGCTTTGCTTTTAATGATTACTTATATCTTGATTAAGGCATAAAATCAAGACGAGTATAAGAAGATACTCACAATAAGAATCACCTATATGAGTGTTGAACTGGGGCCGGTTCTATGAGAATGAAAAAGGTTACATTCTCTAGAAACACTCATGAAAACCAGAAGCGTTCAAGGCCAAAATGAACACAACAGTAAAAACCACGATGTGTTAGAAGATATTTTGTGTGAAATCTATTGTCTTGGCTTACACAAACGGCTGAACAATTCAAGGCATCGCGTCCATTGGTTAACCAGTAAGTCCGATAGGTTATCAGTAGGGAAGGTTCAATGCCGAAAACTACCTATCCTAATGCAAGATATTTTCGACTTATACTCTTTCGTTAAGTCTGCATATTGTTGCATTTCCGTTGTCATCAAATTCCATTCATGTGGGGGATTGTTGGAAATGGTTATAAAATTCTGGGTAAAACTATAATTTTTTCCTAAGTTTGGTCTAATTTTTAGGTGGGCCCCGTGCATTGATTTACACAGGTCAAAGTGGTAACGCGTTCTATACCGCGTTGTGATTCACATGATATATTTGGTTACTCAAAACCATTACCGAGTGAATGGGAAATTGAAGCCAAAGTATGCTCCATGGAAATGGAGTTTTGGTGGAAATTCCTTAAAGATTTGAATAAGGCTTGTCCCACATTGATTTGGTGGGAGGTTTTGAAAGGATTTATAAGGCATGGGTTTGGTACTTGGGGTGTGCCCCAATGGGTACCCAAGTGTTTTAGAGGGAGAGATTATGGGCAAAATGGGCTAGACCCATTGGACTCAAAAACCACCACACACGCGCGCGCGCGCGCGGCCATCGCCGTCGTCCGTCCGGTCGGTCGGGCTGGGCCTGGACCTGGGCCTGGGCGCGTGGTGTGAGGTTGGGTTGGGCTTGTTCGGCCCAATACTAATCTTTTTGGGCCAAAAACATTTGAATTTTATTTTATTTTGTATAAAATAAAATCCAGAATTCAAATTAAACCGGAAATAAACTGGTTTGGATTTACTGTTCATCCAAACAGGGCCCTTCCCGTTTTCAAACAAAATTAAACTGGTTTGGATTTACTGTTCATCCAAACAGAGCCTTTCCCGTTTTTTATCTGTTTGAATTGTTAACCCAATAGATTCAAATCTGTTTAAATTCAAAACCAACAGGTTTCATACCTGTTCAATTCAAAACCAGCAGTCACCTTTACATCTATAAATAGACTAGCCTCCTATTTGGATTTTCACTCCAATTTTCGTACTCCATCCTCTACTTTAAATCTCTGCATTTTGCTGCATTTTATTTCTGAAAGAAAGAGTGTAAACACTTAGTGTGTTCGACGAATGATTAAATTGTAGTGCTGCTTTTATTCGTTGATAAGATCATTTTATCTTGGAAGATAGACGTCTAAATTCTGAAAGCACCGTGGAGAGGACGAATCTATCTGAAGGACACAGTGTTAAACACTAGACTTGATCAGAAAATTTATTCAAAGAAATTAACCAAGTAAGTTGTTTAATTTTATTCTGTTTTTATTTGTTTATTTAATCAGATTTTAATTTTGTTTTTGTAACAAAATAAAATCTGTTTTATTTATTTATTTATTTATTATTTCGAGTTTGATTTTTGTAATCAAACAAATTCTCTCCTTTTCTTTATTTCTTTAAATTCTAATTGTTGTTCTGTACACAATAGAATTAAATCTTTTAAATACAGTGAAGATTGTCCAACACTTAGGGTGTATTTGATTGGGGGATTAAAGGGGAGACTATTCACTATTCGGATTGTTTATCCGAAGGAGTGAGTAGTCCATTGTTTGTTTTTTTTTTAGTCCGCCGGACATGGAGTCCGGCCGGACTCTTTATCCCCCATATGGGGGATTATACTATCCCGGGGGGGAGGGGGGAAGGGGTGTGGGACAGTTTTGGGGGTACTCTTTACTATTGAGATTAGGTGATAAAATGACCATTTTGACCCTCTACTATTTAATTATGTATTATATTTAGTAAAATTCAATAAAATTGAAATGTCTCAATTTAAAAATAAAATAATTTTTTTTACTTTTTATTGATGTTTTATTTATTTAATTTTTTAAAATAATTTTCTATAGATATTTTATTGATGTTTTATTTTAAAATTTTGTTTATATTTTATTTAATTTCATTATTTAAATGTTAATAGATGTTTTATTTAATTTCATTGTTTAATTATTATTATTTTTTTAAAAAAAATTATTTAAAATTTTAATTAAAAAAATAACATATATTTTATTGATATTTTATTTATTTAATTTTTTAAAAAAAATTATTTAATTGTGTAAAAAATAAAATAAAATAAATTTTTATTTAATCTAGCTAAAAATAATTAAAATGTTAAATATATGTTTAATATTACTATTACTTAGTAAATAATTGAAAAAGGGTACAATAGTCTTTTGTTCATTTATCCTATCTAGTCCGTCCAACCAAACGTTGGATTCACCAAAAATAGTCATTTTCAGACATCTAATCTCATGAAAAAACAAACAATGGATACATATCCAATCCAACCAAATAGTCCGGGGGATTCACAGTCCCAGGACTCAAGTCCGATGGATTCTAATCCCCCCTTATCCAGTCCGGGGGAATAAAAGAGGAACTATTTACTGTGCGGATTGTAATCCGGGAGAAACATCAAATCCGCCGTTAGTTTTTTTTTTAGTCCGCCGGACATGAAGTTCGGCCGGACTCCTTATCTCCCATATGGGGGACTATTGTATCCTAGGAGGGAATAGAACAATTTTTGGGAGACTATCTACGATTGGGATTAAATAATAAAATGACCATTTTGACTCTCTACTATTTAATTATATATTATATTTAATAAAATTCAATAAAATTAAAATATTTCAATTTAAAAATAAATAATTTTATTTAACTTTTTATTGATGTTTTATTTATTTAATTTTTTAAAAATAATTTTTTATAGATATTTTATTGATGTTTTATTTTAAAATTTTGTTTATATTTTATTTAATTTCATTATTTATTTTAAAATTTTGTTTATATTTTATTTAATTTCATTATTTAAATTTAATAAATGTTTTATTTAATTTCATTGTTTAATTATTATTATTTTTAAAAACAAATTAATTTAAAATTTTAATCAAAAAAATAACATATTTTTATTGATATTTTATTTATTTAATTTTTAAAAAATAAATTTATTTAATTGTGTAAAAAATAAAATAAAATAAATTTTTATTTAATCTAGCTAAAAATAATTAAAATATTAAAGATATGTTTAATATTGCTATTACTTAATAAACAATTGAAAAATGATAAAATAGTCTTTTGTTCATTTATCCTATCTAATCCGTCCAACCAAACATTGAATTCACTAAAAATAGTCCTTTCCAGACATCTAATCCCATGAAAAAAACAAACATACATATCCAATCCAACCAAATAGTACGGGGGATTCGCAGTCCCAGGATTCAAGTCCAATAAATTCTAATCTCTCCTTATCCAGTCCGTCCAATCAAACACACCTTTAGTGAATTGCAGTAAATAATAAGACAGAAAATATAACCCTAGGCCAAAATTTGAAGTTAAAACCAGTTTTTCACAAGTTAATCAAAACAAGTAGCAACAACCAACACGGAAAGTAGGTTTTCGCCTAACCCCATTCATGAAATCAGAATATAAAACTGCTAACTGGTGATAATGACAACAAAGGCTACATCAATCATGAATGAAAAATAATCTTGATCTTTAAGTGTTGCCTAGAATAGAACTCAAACACTCAAAAAATTTTAGAAGATAAATTACTAGAAACATATGATTTGTCTATATTGGAAGGACATGAATCCATATCAATTTATCTCCATCAAAGATTAATAGGTGTTTGAAATTTTTAACATGTTCAAAAAGGTGATTCTCATTCTACAGTTCAACCAATAACTAAATGCAAACATAATTTTGGTATTGTACCATATAAT
The DNA here is from genome assembly GCA_036172215.1 of Camellia granthamiana. NCBI lineage: Eukaryota > Viridiplantae > Streptophyta > Magnoliopsida > Ericales > Theaceae > Camellia > Camellia granthamiana. The sequence goes on from CM069905.1 coordinate 39,363,783, forward strand.
TATACTTCTAAGCAATCATTAGAATACAAGTTCATGAACTTCAAGAATCTGATCAAGGCTTTCTTTATTGATATCCTGGTGAGCTAATTACCCACTAATTGAATATAGTTTATTTTATTATTATAATCAATTGAAAATATTACCTCTGGGAATGAAGACAAAGTAGAATGATTATACCAAGTGAACATTTTTTCATAGTGCAAGAAGATGCTAATGTAATTTCTAGTGCACTACTTACCAACACAGCAAGGTTATGCTCGTGTGCTAACTTCTTTAGAAATGATCCAGCAGAAATCATCAAAGCACGGCCTGTAATTAGCAGTCAAACATAAGCCCATTAGTTTCTTCAAACACATCAATGATGCTTTTGACATATGCAAACATATGAATGAACCTAATTCTTTAAATAAAAACTAAAAAGAAATAAAAGAAAAAGCATCTATACATTATCACAGACTTTCCTTTCCCTCCATCCGAGTGCATCATCCTTTCCATTACAATGCACACTTGGTATGCAGAACATAATCCTTTCTACTAGTAAAGTGTCATATATATACATAGATATAAAACATACCATGTGAACCACTGCCTCCAAGAACTGGGGTGATAAGTGATGAAATTGAATCAACAATAAGCAGCCGCACCTGACCACCTGTCTGCAGCCGAACCAGTTTTCAAATGGACAATAACAGAAGAAGAAAGCAAAAAAAGTGCTTCATTTTAATAAACCTGAGATGTCAAATTGGACTTCAGCTGATGTGACACGTCCAACAGCGTGAAAATGTCATATACAGAGTAACATACTATGTTCTTCAAAACTTTTTGAAGAATAGTGTGGTTGCCCTGCAAGAAAGACACACAAAAACATTAAACTTGAGCCAAGTTTTGCAGGTATCATACAGAGATTCGTACATTAATTATGTATTGTTGTTATTCATTGTCAGACTTAGCTTAAGGCAGCTGGTTGAGCAATATAATCCTAAAAACATCTGACCTCTTTGTCAGCAGGATCTGATATGAGAAACTGGGCAATGCGTTTAGGTGAAAAGGAGTTGCCTGTGTCTAAGAATACAACTTCCCCCATTTTCGCAACATTTGAGGCAGCTTGTAGGCAAACCTAAACAATTATAAGATTTTGTATCATCGATACTGTAATGGTGACCAAAGGTAGGCCAAGCAAGCATACAATAATAATTTAATGATAGCAAAACTAATAACATCTTAATAACATAACTCAGAAGCACATTTAATCAAAACTAACTCGGAAAGTTTGGATAACTTCAGTTGCGAGTGAATGGATTCATGCCTGTGTTTTATAAGATGACGACGGACCAACCAGTTCTGTTAGATGCCCCTCACGTAACCCGCCATGAAGAAGCATATCAATCCTGGTTCAAACGATAGTTGTTGATTTGTATTATACTGTTACTGCAGACAAAGTATATAGCAGTGATGAGGCCCAATTTACCTTTCACATCCAGTAGATAGGATGTGTTTATTCTGTTGAGCATCTTCCAACAACTCCATACCATTCAACCATGGTTGATGCCGACCATCTATAATAGAGAGGGCCTGGGTAATGCCCTATTTACAAGAAAGTGCACATATAATACTAGGATACTTTGATATACTGATGAACTGAAGCAAATTTTCCATCAAATAGCTAACCTGCTTCAATCTCTCTGAAGTAGGATATTGCTCTGCTAAAGCAACTAATACATATAGGTCATGAATGAGCAAATCTTCCACTGCATGGAAACAGATACAGAAAAAATTAGAGTACGATTAATTAGTGAGGCATATTGATATCTGTATATAACATGGCCCTTCATACTCCAAAAACTTTATGTCATAGAATCCTACGATTTACAATTCGATTTATATGATTTGATAGAAGTTCCAATCAAAACAATTTGATTCTTGTTGTTGAATCTTAAATTGAGTGAATTGTATGAAATGGTGAATCATTGCGATTCACTGATGAATCACTACAATTCAATTTTGTGTGCAAAATTCAAGAAATAGTGTCATTTTCGCAAAATTAAAAAAATAATAATTTAGTTATATATATTGATATTTATTTCATTTATTTATATATATATATATAATTAAATATTGTGCTAAATTAAGTGAATTTTATGATTCATGATTCATTATTTTTTAGCAAAATGATTCATGATTTGATTTTCTATTTAACAAAAATGGTTGTATATATACAAAGTTCATGGCAGAAAATTGTTAAGATGGAAGCCAATGAATTGACCAATATCGAATTCAAGAACTTCAAGTGGTGAGGTTACTAGATGAAACAATCCAGAGCAATCTTTACTATTAAAGGCCTAGATTTTATCAAGTTTATAGGCATATGTATCTCGATCTCCTACATAGCTTACTCAGGCAGCCATCCTCCACAAGGCTGCTCGTTCTTTATGAAGCAAGCAACTCTAAGGCTGCTTGCTTGGCGTGCTTGGACACAGCTCCATCTTTGACGATACAAGCCTGCCACTCTATTGCTCAACTCTAAAACACTTCCATCACAAGGCTGCTTCTTCACTTAACACAATGGCAGAGGACACAACTTCTACTCAAGTCTCAGATGCTTCACTCTTTGCCTCTTCGCTCAAATGCCACAAATTGTCTAAGCTAGATTTTTAAATTCTTAACTGAAACACATATTTTGAAACCTAAAAACCTACCTTCCATTGCACAATACCATTACTTAAATCCTCTATCCTATTGTTTCCACAATAAACCAAGCCATCTTTGTAGGAGACACCAGTACAGTGGGCAGATTTTATAATACTCGTTGGGTGAAGGCTTTTTGTTCTCAGAAAATAAAAATCTTAAAGATCAGACTTTTTGCCCGTTTTCTTTTCAACATTTTCCTAGCAACGAAACACAAAGCTAATGGAAAATAAAAGAGCATATTGAAATCCCATTCTAGGGCTAAATACAAAATTCCCAACTGACCCCTTTTTCTGTGGGGGTGTTAAGACTTAAAAGATGAAAACAGTTGAAGGTGAAGAAATGCAAGGAACAGTAATACTAGTTTTTTCTCGAGAAAATTACAAAGGGAAAAAGAAAATGGAAGGAAAGTAGACCTGAGAAAATGCCATGAGAAGCACAAAACTGCTGAAAATTGGAGTCGATTATGGGATACTGCCGCTCCAGAGACTTCAATGGCGCCATCTCAGGGTTTAGCTAATCATGTACGGACTTGCTGGTCGTACCTATATTGGGGCTGTTTTTGCAATTTTGCAGATTAGAAGGAGTTCAGATCTTTTGCCGCGGTTTCCAGCAGCCCTCCCAGCAGCCATTCAAAACGATGTCGTTTTGTATGTCAAAAACGACGTCGTTTTATTATTTTTATTTTTTTTTTCTTCTTTTTCTTCTTCCTTTGTTTCTGAAGCTTCCCCTTTTTTTTGAACCCTAGATCTGGACGAGTGTGGAGGCGACGATCTGGACGAGTGGAGGCGAGGCGACGATCTGGACGAGTTTGGGCCGACGAACAGCAGCCCGACGGAGGCGAGGCGACGGTGAGGCGACGGGAGTGGCGAGGAGACAGAGTCGGCGAGAGACGAAGAGGCTTGGCCATCCCCATTTCACCTGGTATGCTTCTCTTTGCAAAAGATTTTTCTAAAAATAAATTAGAATCATTTATAATTTTTAAAAGAATGATTCTGAATGATTAAAAGAAATTTGTCAAATTAGAAAGAAATTTATCTAATTTGTGTGAATCATTCTTCTACACAAATGATTCTAATTTGCAAACTATAAATGGTTCTAATTCTAATTTGCAATATGATTAAAAGAATGATTCATTGTTATAGTTTGAATATGATTCTGAATGATTCGAACTTTTGGCATTTGTGATTCTGAATGATTCTGAATTTGTGATTCTGAAAGTGAATGATGCTGAAATTGTGATTCTGAATGATTCGGAACTTGTGAAGACTAGCCACAAGAATGATTCTAATTCTTCTAATTCTAATTTTTCCATCTCTGATTCTGAATTTGTGAATGTACAAAAATGATTCTGAATTTGTGATAAGTGTAAAATCTGAATTTGTGAGAATAGAATGCCCATATGAGAATAAATCCAGCATGAGTTAATTGGCTTTGAGAATAAATCTGGGTTAATTGAGAATAAATCTAGGTTAATTGGCTTTGAGTTAATTGGCATGAGTTAAACGAGCATGAGAATAAATCCAGAATGTAAGGGCATCTAAATCTACTGAGAATGATATTTTTTCCTTGCTCTATATTAGTTGATTTTGAATGTGTGCGACCACAGAAATTTGTTAGAATATCGTGGAGGTGTATTGAGTTATTTCCCCCACATTATTTGTCAGTTACATAGGTTCATGAGGCACCATCCCAGTAATCATTTCACCTTCGATGTAACTATACCCGGCTGGCTAATATTGTTGTAGCGCAACACTGAAGTGCTAACATTGCAACTAGAAACATATCTTTCTACTATGGCCAATGTCCTTATATGATGATTTGAGATGTTTATGTGCCTCTTAAAACAGCACCGTCGATGACTCCATTGAGCTCCCCGTGTAACACAATATAATCATTGGCCAAAAGACTTGGTTACCCTCTTTTTTCATATAATCACCAATAGAGGCTCAGGCTCTTTTATTGATCACAATCCGAGCAAGAGCAGGAAGTGATGTCTCCAGCTTCTCCTCTGCACACAACAGTTGACTCGAAAACTGCTTCTTATCACCATTCCCAACAACAAACCAAGTATGGCTCGTAAAATAATTCCATCCTATTTAGATGCCCTTCCTAAGTGCCAAGCCGTATGACATAGATACCCTTCAAATATTTGTTCACCATCATGTTTGTGAATGCTCAGCTGCATCTTTTGAGTTAATAGACAGTTTTCCTTGACAATGTTGTACATTAACTAGTCTATCATTCAAATAAACCCTTCCATTCTTGTTGGTGTTTATTTCTCCAGAATTTATTCATTTCTTCTTAAGTTTACTTATTTATTATCAGTGCACCGTACATAATATATAACTTTACTATGATTTGTGTGCATAATTCTGCAGATGTCCAGTTCAACTGTTAACGGAGGTACCTCAGAGCATTTGATGTTCAGCAACAGAAGTTGCCCTAAATGTCATAGGAAAGCAACTATTCAAATTTCGGAGACGGATCAAAACAAAAACAAATTATTTTATTGTTGTAAAAATTGCGGCGATTTTATTGGATGGTGCTTGCCTACAAATTCACAAGGTAGACCTGAAGGAGTAGTGCAAATGGAAAATATGTCAACTGCCACCGAACAACAACTTCGACTTATGAACGAACAACTTCGATTTCAAAGCGAAGAACTTCAATTTATGAGGGCGAAGATGCTTAAGTTGGAAACAGACATAAATCAAAATTCGAGTCGTATTTATGGGTTGTGTATCTTGCTTGTAATTGGGATCGTGTTAGTTATAAAAATGTAATAGTTTTGTAAGCTTTGCGACCCATAGGAGCTAGTGGCAGTTTGTATGGTTTTGTGGTTATGTAAACTATATCTTTCTATGGTTAACTGGACTTGTTTATGGTTATGTAATGGCACTTGGTTAACTATTTTGTATGGTTATATGGTTATGTAATGGCACTTGGTTATGTTGTTCATTTTGTCCAACACAGGTTAACTATTTTGTATGGTTATATGGTTATGTAATGGCACTTGATTTTATTTTGTATGGTTACAGGGAATAAGTGTATTATGTTGATTACAGGGTGTAAATAAAACAGGAAATAAAATCAAATATGTCCATTACAGCGTGTAATCAAAAAAGGAAATAAGTTTAACCTGTCCATCACAGGGTGTAAGCAAAACAGGAAATAAAATCAAACCTGTCCAGTACAGGGTGTAATCAAAACAGGAAATAAGTTTAACCTGTCCATCAAAGGGTGTAATCAAAACAGGAAATAAAATCAAACCTGTCCAGTACAGGGTGTAATCAAAACAGGAAATAAGTTTCACCTGTCCATCACAGAGTGTTATCAAATCAAGGAATAAGTTTATTCTGTCGAATACAGGGTATAATAAAAATAGGAAATAAAATCAAACCTGTCCATTACAGAGTGTATTGAAAACAAGAAATAAGTTTAACCTGTCAATCACAGGGTGTAATAAAGACAGGGAATAAGTGTAATCTGTCCATTAATGGGTGTAAGCAATACATTGAAAATATGTCCATTACATTAAAAATACATAAAAAAATGTCCATAAAAAACATCCAAATCCCACCAAACATTACAAATACATAAAAAAATGTCCATAAAAAACATCCAAATCCCACAAAACATTACAAACACAAAAAAAATTGTCTATCAAAAATACATCGGAATCCACAAATAATATGTTATCATTGTCCATCCACATGACTGTCAGCAGGAGTATGTGAGGCTTGTGATAGTTGGACTGCAGTACTATCTTCAAGCAATTTCTGGAAAAGGAGGTCGAGATTGACCCATTGGAAAAGGAGGTCGAGATTGACCTTGTGGAGTGTATACACCCTAAAGTAAACCAACATAAACCAAAGAATAAGACAAAGTTCATCATTCCGTATGAGGTTCAATTTCCCTAACGTATATGCATGTCAAAGGTAAACACCCTAAATTAAATATTACCTGTATTGAATGATTACCCATGTCGGAAGAATGTTGAGATTGACCTGGATAAGTAGAAAAAGAACCATCCTACATGCATCACAAAAGACCAAAAATAATAAATATAACCCTACTAGTTGCAAGAATAATCAATCCAACAAATAAAGACAAGGTTGCACACAATAGTAAAAATTACCTGACTAGAAATATTACCCATGGCAACAGGAGACTCATATTGACCTTCAAGCGTACACAAACTATCACCCTGCAAACAACCAAATTATGCAATAAATTATTTTCCTAACACACATAACACAAAATTTATAACACATAACAATCACACATAACTTCAATTAATTACCTGCTTAGATTGCATTCTTTTCTTCTTTGCAATACATTTTTCCATCCCGCCCTTTATCCTCCTTCTTGCCTTACTAGTTGCTTGTCTTTTCTTCAGTCCCTTGGCTTGGATTGGACAATCTACTTCATCACTCTGTGGGCATGTGTTAGCTGAGGAATTTCTGAATTCAGTGATCTCCACTTGACCACAAGTATGCACACTTAATTTGTCTTCAACCATGACACTCAGTTCTTCACCTTTTGCAAGTGACAAATTATAAGTTTCTTCACTTTCGGCGGCTCTACTTGCTATAGCTCTAAACATATTCATCAATGACCTATATCGGTCACTTTGATGTAGTTTGACATCAGCCTTCACATCATACCCACGCCGATCTTTCACACTTTCAGCCCTTGCTTTTTTAGTCCATCGTTTGAGTATGTATTGTGCAGGAAGCTCCTTTGCATTGATTACCTCTCTAAGCACCTTTAAACAATGTTGACACACTATGCCCTTCACTTCAAACTTCTTGCAACTACAACTCAAAAAACCATCTCCATCCATTGTCACATGTTTATTTTTTTTTCCATGTACATCCGTTTGAATTGTGAATATGGTACTCTCACCATCATGAATAGTGCCTACAATGGACGCTTCAATGGATTGCACGTACTCATTTTGGAATTCCTCAAAAATTGTTTTGGTGTAAATATCTGCCATTTGCTTTAACATCACAGTTGGAATGGAAACCCATGGCAATTTTTGACACAAATTATACTCGGCTTCCAATTCTTTATACCTCTTGTCATAGAGCACCCTCTCAAAATGCTTGAAAAATTCCATCAAGTTATGATCACAATTGAGATAATCCTTCAAAAATGCATTGAATGATTCACTTAGTTGAGTAGTACTCATTCCCGCTGCCCAAGAATTCATAATATATGGCCATCCACATTTCTCCTTCACACCAAAAGTTTGCGCCAACCAATGATTGTTGTGTGCATCATACCTATCAAGCATTTGGTCCCATTGTATTTTGAATTCTTCTTCATCATCAATTTGATGCATAAATTTTGAAAAGACACCCTTTACCCCAACATCTTGAAAGAGGGAACTGACATGCTTCACAGCATTTTGCATCAAGTGCCATGTACAAAGCCGATGGTTTGTACTAGGCATGACAACTGGAATGGCCTTAGCCATCGCAGCATCTTGATCAGTAAAAATAGTTTTTGGAGCTTTGTTTGACATTGCCTCCAAAAAAATCTGAAACAACCATGTGAATGATTCGGCAGTCTCATCATACATCAACGCTGCACCGAATACAACAGTTTCTCGATGATGATTAAATCCAACAAAGGTTCCAAAAGGTCTATGTTCATTATTTAATTTGTAAGTAGTGTCAAAGGTCACTACATCACCAAATTGAGCATAGTCCATTATCATTTGTGCATCCGCCCAAAATATGTTACTTATTTGCTCTTCACAATCTAACTGGACTGCATAATAAAAGGATGGATTTTCTAAACTTTTCTTACGAAAGTATTGCAACACACTACCCGCTTCTCCATATTCCAAATCTTTTTGTCTCTTCGATCTCAAGTAATTTTTTTGGTCTAATTTGGTGAAGCCAAGTGATGCTCTTCCACCACATTCCCTACCAAATAGCTCATAAGCAGACCTAAGAGGAATTCCAGATTCTGCAGCCAATTCTACTTCAATTGCTTGGGTGGTAGATATTTTTCTTTGGGATGGCAACATATGAATGCACTCTTGAGGCACAAGATCATGATTATGATGTTCAACAAAATCAACGGCAACATATTTTCCTACATTTCTATCTAACTTGATACTAAATCGAGCACCACAACCACACCTCACCTCTTGTCTCGGAAATTTTACTAGTGGATCTCGCTTGTCAATACCCCGAGTTCCCTCTTTGTAACATACAAAAGTCCGTGAAGTTATTTCCTTAGTATGTTTGTTCTTGTGTGCATATAGCTTCTTAATACTAAATCCCACCTTCCCGCCATAAGTATTGTAAAAATCATATGCAGCTTGTTCAGAGTCAAAGGACATGCCCAATTTTGGCTTCCACCCACAATTAGCCAACTCATTAACAACATTATTTTCTTCGATTACCTGCAATTCGATTTATAGGTTCAATCAATCAATTTATATTACTTCCATCTATGACTTGAATTTTTTTGGACAGTTATGGCAGTGTCCATTTTTTTAGATAGGTATGTTAGTGTTCGGATTAATGTTTTTTAATTTGCAGGTTGGCCCCCACCAAGTGCAGGCATATTGGGGACAACCTTCAGCTCCTCTGTACGTTTAAGAAGGCGAATGTGAAATTATTTTGTTATGGGGAGTGGTTTATTAAGGTAGTTTTGTTTTTGGATTTTATTTATTTATTGTTAAATTTTTGTTATCACAGGTATACTGAAAAAGGAAGATGGTGTTTTTAGAAATTTCACATTTATATAAAATCAATCAGAGTATATAAAATCCTTGGGTGGTAGAAATTTCACAGGTATATAAAATCAATCAGAGTTACTAATCACCCTTCTTCATTAGTAATTTATGAATTAACAAAACCCTTCATTATAAAAATCCTTAATTATATATAAAATTCCTTAATTATATCTCAATCCTTAATTAGTAATTGTTGAATTAACAAAATCCTTAATTATATATAAATCCTTAATTATATATAAAAATTAATATAGAGAAATGTATAGAGAAAAATTAATAAACTGAGATCTTTTATATATAACTATCATACTTATAAATGATATTGACAAATCAATCATAGTTACTAATCACTCTTCTTCATTAGTAATTTCTTAATTAACAAAATCATTAAGTAATTTCTTAATTAACAAAATTCTTAATTATATATAAAATTCCTTAATTATATCTCAACTCAGGGTGGTCCAATAATTTTATCTCATGTAGTCAAACATCAGCTTCGGTAAACATCAGCTTCGGTTTTCATGTCTAAACTCAGGGTGGTCCAATAATTTTATCTCAGGTAGTCAAACTAGACCATTCTATTAATTATTTCCCATGTTTCAGTGAATTGCTTTATATTTACCACTATATATAGACTGAAATATACATACATACAGCAGGTTACGGCAAAACAGAGGGAAAAACAGAATGAAATATACCTCGTCACAGCCGGAGCGTCCCTCCGCCATCGTCGCGCCACAGCCGGAATCGCGTCCCTCCGCCATCGTCGCGTCACAGCCGGAGTCGCGTCCCTCCGCCAACCTCTCTCCATTACCGTCGCCTCCGTCCACCATTGTTCTCCGTCTTCGCAGATGGCGCCGATTCCCTCTCCGTTCTCCACCGCCTCTCTTCTCTCTCTCTCTCGCTATCCAGCAGGTTAGGGCAAAACAAAACAGAGGACGAAGCTCAAGCTGAAGTCAAAATGAAATTAGGCGGGAAATTCGAATTTTCGGAACAAAAAAAAAAAAAAAAAAAAGGCCAACTAAATAAAACGACGTCGTTTTTGACATACAAAACGACGTCGTTTTGAATGGCTGCTGGGACGGCTGCTGGAAACCGCGGCCGAAGATCTGAACTCAACAAGTTGCTACTTCGATTTTTACCTTGAAATTAGTCTACAGAATTGAGAAATTGGGTTGAGTGGGTAATTATCAAAAAAATGAATAAAGTACCCTCACATTTCGTGAATTTTAGAAATTAGTCTATTTTTTATCAATAATATGTTAATATTAGAAATAATAAAATATATATTATCATATATTTTTGGAGATTTTTTTTAGGGTCCCTAACATTAAGATTTTATAACATAAAGAACATCTAATTTTTTCATAATGTCTAAGATCCCTCAATATCAAACTAAACCAAACCAAACCAAATAGGATTGGTTACATGAATCTTTCTTTTCTACGCGGCCCTATCAAAAGTCATTTCGTTAGTCAAATTAAGTAGATACATATCTCTATTTACAACACTAACCAACATTAATTTAGGCCTATCTCGTCCCATAACACTCCCATCTACCGTTGTAGTATCGCATCTCTTTACTACTGCCTCTATTGGTATCCGTTAAATGTGACCAAACCATCTCAATCAATTTTCTCTCAACTTATCTTTCATCGGTACTACTTTTACCCATTCCCGAATACACTCATTCTTAATTTTGTCTTGTCTAGTCTTGTCACACATCCACCTAAGCATCCTCATCTTAACTACACTTATCTTATCTACATGTTGTTTCTTGGTTGCCCAACACTCCGTTCCACCAACACTCCGTTCCATACAACATCTCTGGTCTAATAACCGTTCTATTGAACTTACTATTTAGTCTAGTAGGTATTCGTCTATCACACAGTATCCCAAACACACTTCTCTGCTTACACCATCCCGCCTTAATCTTATAGACCACATCCGTATCAATCTCTCCCGTTATTGTGATAATCGACCCTAAATAACAAAAATATTCAATCTTAGGCAATTCTTGATTTTTAATCTTCACTTGTCCTCTACTTTCATTGTTACTGTTACTAAATTTACACTCCATGTACTCTATCTTAGTTCTGCTTATCCAAAATCTTTTAGATTCAAGAGTTTTTCTCCAAATCTTCAACTTTGTGTTAACTCCTTCTCTAATCTTATCCACTAGCACAATATCGTCTACAAAAAGCATACACCCTCAACATTAATCTAGAGAAAATTCGATCATAGAGAAATTCTCTTCCCAGAGAAATTTTGGATCCATCCCGAAGAAATTTTGTTCCCAGAGAAATTCTGATTTTCTCAGAAGCCAAACAGTCCATTAAAAAAAATTAAAGACATAACTGGGTAATAACAAGAGGGTAAGTGGGAGTCAATTCGATAATCACAATACCTTGAGAGCTCTTTTTTCATGAAAATCCTTTAAAACTAATCCTTTAGAAGTTGAGAGCAAAGCCCTTGTAACAATGAAAGAAAATTCCAAAACTCAAACCTAGAGAAATTCACATCAATCCAGAGAAATTCTTCAAAACTAGAGAAAATCTCCCCTCCACCCTAGAGAAATTCATTCAAACCCAGAGAGAATCCCCCTCCAACCTACAAAAATTCACTTAAATCCAAGGAAAATCCCCTTCCAACCCAGAGAAAATCACTCAAACCAGAGAAAATCCCCCTCTCAAACCCAGAGAAATTCTCCCTCATAATCTTTTCTGGTTGAAAATCATAAACCTCAAACAAAATATGTTGCATGGTTCACATATTGGCTCCAGAGAGTGAAATTTCAATTTTGTTGAAAAAATCTCTAATGCAGAGAAAATTCAAAGTCAGAACCATAAATGCAATAAGAACAATCAATTTGGAGTTAAAAAGTAGAAATCAAGCCCAAAGAAATTCTTTGTTTCTCTCTAGAGAAATTTTGATTTTGTTGAAAAAATCGCTAATGCAGAGAAAATCTAATACCAGAGAAATTTGAACAACGAGAGATCTATTAGAGAAATTTGAATAACCAGAAGAATTTGAACAAACTAGACACCCACCAGAGAAATTTGAACAACCAGAGAAATTTTAACAAACCAGATACTTACCTTCCTTGATTCTAACTGCAACTAGGTCTGGAACATTAATGTTACCCCCAGAATTCACCACTAAAACATTGACTCCGTCTACACTCTTATCATTGAAGACTATTATCACAGAACAAAGACAAAGATTAGCCGATCAATTTGCAAAGGCTGCTTGCCAGCCTTCTAATTATAGTGTTGAGCTTTGTTCAGCTGTTCAAGCCCTTAAACAGCTCGGAAATGGTCCACGGGCTCATAACTTGTTACTCAAATCTTATCACTAGAAATTGTAGTACAATATGCAAGGTCTTTGCCTATCTGGCACTGAAATCTCATTACCAGAAATTTCTTCCTCGCTATGTTGAAGCGCATGAGAAGGAATCGAAAATCGAAGCTAAAGCAAAAACAGGGTGGTGGTGGTAGTGGTTCGTCAATTACTTATCGAAAAAGTTACTTCTTCTCCGACGAAACCAACTGGAGCTGAACAATCTAGGGCACTACAACCAGATTGTGTCGCCGAATTTGGGTTGATGAATTTGCAGATTCAGAGAGAGAATTACGTGATGTTGATGAACTCGAATGCAATTTTGACTCTAAATTTGGATTTGGATTCGAATTTGGGTTTGGATTCCGATTTATTTTCGAAAAAAGAGATTTGGGGATTGGATCAAGTGTGGTTTGGAGGGAAGACAGAGAGAGAGAGAGAGAGAGAGAGAGAGATGAGATTTGATTTGAGATAGTTAAATTTCTTTGTGATATATGGGTATAGGTTTGAGGGACCTTAGACATTATAAAATAATATTATGGATCTCTTCAATTACTAAAAACAACAATGATTCATCCCCCCTTTTTAGGACCCCCTTTGGACCCCCTCTCTCTCTCATTGGTCACCTTTTCTTTTTCTTTTTCTTTTTTTTCCTGCTCCTCCAATCACCTCTTGCCACGTGGCAAAGGGGGTAAAGGGGGTGACCCCCAAAGGGGGTCCCAACCTTTATTCTACTAAAAATGAGAGAAGGACCTTAGATTAATTTTTCCTATATTTTTTTATTATTATTTTAATTTATTAACATATATATATATATATATTTATTTCAATAACTGCCAACCATCTGAATTAATTTCGATCATTTTAATGTGAGATTGATTATATTTTTCTTAAATCTATTGCTATTGATGGCTTACTCAAAAATTTTATCTAGGATTATCTTGTTTTGAAAATCATATAAATTCATATGATTTTATTGTCTGTACAAAAAGTGTGATTCATTAGTATTTTTTTTAATTAATTTGGCTGATCTCTAAATTTTTTTTATTTAAAGGAGGTCAATTTTAATAAACTTATAGTTGAACAGCAAAAATTGACGCTCACAATTGCGAAATAATTGTTAAGCCGGTGCCACGAGGAATGTTTCACGCTAATCGATATTACTTCATGTTATTATTAGGAGTTATGTTAGGGGTTTCAAATATTTTATTAGATATTTTATCAAATCTCTTATATGAGTGTGAAATACACATGTGAAATTGTGTGAATCTCATCCATGTGAGAGGTTTGATAGAATATTTTGAGATATATAGCATTTCTCTATTATTATTATTATTATTAGATAGTGTTAGGCTATCTCCAATATTTCATATTTTCTTTTATTAAATTTAAATTTGATGAAAAATTGATCAAAATCATACTCCAATGTGTCATCAGTTTGATATCAAATTGATAATGACTAAAACTTTTTATCAAATTAAGGAATAGTAAAACCTTTTATCAAATTACTGTAAATAGCCGTTGGTGTAGAAACATTGGACGACTGGCCAGTTGTTCTCCTGAACATCCACTTCTTTGCAATTTATCAACAATGCTAGAGGGCCACAATTTTTGTGGCCACAATGGCTGTCGTTTTGGCAGTTTTGAGCCATTGTGCCCACAAAAATTGTAGCCCTCAAACATTTTCCTTTAAACTGGACAATTTATATTGGCTAGTCGACCGGCCGGACAACCGCTCAGTCGTCCGCCCGGTTGACCAATGATTTGATGAAAGATCAAAAACCTCCATCGGAATGCGATATCAGATAGAGTTTTTATTCAAATTTAATGAAATAACTGAGTGAACGTTTGAGATGCCCTTAGAGCATCTCCAACAGTTTACTCAAAATTTTCATCAAATTTCACTTAAATTTGATTAAAAAACTTGATTTGATATCGTGTGTTCGAACGGAGTGATTTGGAATTTCATCAAATCACTAGTTGACTGGACGAATGTTCAGGAGACGACTGGCTGATGTAATTTTTTTACAAATTTTTGCAAAGATGTGGTCATCTGGGTGGACAATCGGCCGATCGTCCAGTTGTGAAAATAACAGTGATTTGATGAAAGGCAAATCCATCCTCAATTGGATGAAAAATTTGAAAATTTTTGAATTTGATGAAATGTTTGGTGCTGGGTTAAAGCAGCAAAAGATAAATTTTTTCATCAATAAATTTGATGAAACATTTAGTTTTGGATTAGAGATGGTCTTACTTCATATCTATTGATAAAACATCAATAACCTCCATATGAATCATTTACATCCTCACAAATACTCTCATTGACACCAATCGCATTCGATTCAAATACCACCCGATAAATACCCCTATTGACACTCAAAATAGCGTGAAGGTCGCTCAAATTGGTCCCAAAATCTATATAATTTGACTTCTAATCCCTTCAAAATTATAAGAGGGACTACATGTTCTGAGATTAGTTCAGCCAGGGAAAAAAAAAAACAACAAAAAAACACATGCAACAGTTTCACAATGCCCAATTCTTCACTAATTAATAAACATTTACTTTGTATTGAAAAATAAAATAAAATCCAAACAAAAAAGAAATATTTATGTTCTGTAATATCCATCCCAAACACCACCTCAGAAAGAAAACACACCGGAAAAAGTACCATACTAAGATATGATTTGAAACTGAAAACAGGAAGCGTTAATCCATTTCTCAGTTTGGAGGGAAGAAGATGGCTTCTTTAGCCCTCTTCGACCGGAACTGCTGTTCTACATCCGAATCAACGTTGAAAGAAGCTCGGACCACTTCCGGTGACAAGGCCTTCCATGGTGCAATACTTCCTGCTAAATGAGTGAAAATTGGACTGCAATACACAATATATATTATTAGTATTAGAGACATGTTAAACAAATAGTTCATCTATGTCTTATTATTCTCTGGAAAAGCATAGAGAATTTGTTTGGCAAAACGTTTTGGGAATTTTTTTTCAGAAAATAACTCACTTCAAAGGAAACTTTGAAAAAACTATTTTTGAATTTTCAAAAGGGTTAATGAAAATGATATAAAAACAATATGTGCTCTTTGTTTCCAAAAACATGGAAAATAAAAATGAATAAAGCGAAAACACTGCCAAACAGACCAATTTTGTTTTCATCTATTCTCTTTTTATTAGTAACCAAATGTTAGGAATTATATTTAGACCGAAGACTGCTGGAAAAAAAAAAGTGAAGCCCTTTGTTTCCAAAACATGAAAAACAAAAACGAATCAAGCAACACACTACCAAACAGACCAATATTTGGTTATTCTCTTTAAAGCATCTCCAACCCTTCACTAATTTTTTCATCTAATTTGATTCAAAATTTGAGCAAAGCCCAATTTAGATCAAGGACTGACGGGTGAAAAATTGTGTGAAGCCCTATGTAATTCATCAGACAAAATAACAAACAAGAAGCAGCAATGTGTAAGAAATACTTACTCAGGAGTGCTGATGATGGAGAACCACTCCATTCCCTCAGGATCAGCAATCTTTGAAACAACAAAAAACCTCGGCACAATAAACAGATTGCCACCCTTGAGAGTTGTCTCCAAGACCCGTTTTCCATCAATCCCAACAACCTGAACCCGGCCGCTACCCCTAACAATATAAGTCACCTGCAAAGCTGAATCACAAGAAAAGCCAGGAGAGCACATAGCACTGCCATCCAACCTCACAAGATCAGCTCCGAGTCCAACCTCACCGACCAAAGGCAAGTTCTTGGTGTTCAAAACCACGACCCTCCCACCTTTCTTAATGTCAACGTCCAACGGAGCTTCCTCACAATTCAATGCCATCCCATCATGGTGTTGGTTATTGGGCTCAGGCATCTTGAAACCCGCTTCAAGCTTGACAATGCCATTGCCGGTTTGCTTTGCAACAAGGGTTTTGACAACATCTTCTTTTAAATCCCATGCTCTGCTCACGAACTCAGTAGAGAAGCCCGTGAAGATGCCATTGGAGCCTGTTAGAAAGAAATCAGTGAAGGAACCGGACTTGTGGGCTTTTGAGGTATCACCCAAGAAGAGGACGACAAGTTCGGTGTCTTCCTTGTTGTACCACCATGTGACAACACCGAAAGGGAGGGCAATTGCATCGCCCTTCTTTATCGCGATCACCTTTTCCTCTTTCTCGGGGAGGACAATTCCAGCAACGCCTTTACCTAAACATGGCAAAGATCAAATAAACAAGTGAGAAAACAGGTTTGAGTAAGGGCAAAATCAGCATACAAGTTCCTTACAGCAATTAAAGTGATTTTCCAAATTTGAATTTGGAAAAGCCTGCGAAAAACCAGAACCCTGATAGATTCACATAATTGGGAAACCTAATCATTATAAGAACCCATATCCAACTATGGTGAATTTAGGCATCACAGTACCAACATTGCTAGAGGTATTCAAAACAATTAATCAAGCTCTCTTAACAAGGAAGGGTGTTTGGTGAAGCAAAATACTTGTCACTGGCGAAACAAAAGGTGCCACAAAATATTTAGATTCATTCACTATTACCACAACAACAACAACAACAACAACCAAATAAAATAAAATAAAATAAAGAGAAAAAGAAAGAAAATAAAAAAGAAAAGAGAGGATGTAAATCTACTATAAAACCAAGGCCAAACATTAACATAATAATAATAAAAAATTAATTGACTAAATAACAAGTCGACAACATTATGCAACAAGAACAACAAAAGTTCATCCTTCACAGGAAGGAAAAGCCTTTTATATTTTCTATTGTCATGACTCCCCATAATTGATGCCAAAACAATAAAACCAAACCATGCAGTTCTCACACAAACTCCAAGTTCCTGATTTGTATTAAAAAAAAATTGTTAAAAGAATTATCTCCGGACAAAAAGAAGTGTCTGGCATATCCACGGAGATGAATGGCACGATAACCTGTTAATCAGAGACGACATATCTTTCTTTTGCCAAAAAAAATAAAAATAAAAATAAATAACCCAAACCAAATTCTAGTGAATTAACCAAATATATTGACATATAGGTAAACTCTGTAGCATGAATATGCATCACACACACCCCTCACTCAAAATTACGACACAATGTGCTCAAATGTATTACCCAACAACATTTTATCATAACTCCAATAACTCCAAGTCAACTCGATGTGATTTGTGTTGTTCTAACTTGGATCACATCACGTCTTAACAAACCCTTAGAGGGTACATACCACAGACTGATGCATACACATGGTATACAGATTACAGATATATGCAAGTGTCTGTGTGTGAAAAAATCAGCTTAAATTCAGAATGGCATTTTGATAACAACAAGAAGTAATTCAAATTTTAAGCGGATATAAGAGGACTCACTAGTCAAAGGACTTGACCAGTAACCACTCTACTTGAACATTGATCAGTGTCGAAACATCAGACCCATGAATTCAAATCACTCATTCTAAAACAAATTAGAAATTCAATAGAGGAAAATTCAATTGAGAAACCAATCACAGAACACTTAAAAAACTGAATTAAAATGATAAAATAAAAAATAAAAATCAAATCAAAAAGCCAAAAAAAAAACAAAAACCCACAAAATAACAAACCAATATAAAAAAAATCCAGACATACCCACATACCAAAACGGAACAAAATTCTGAAACTAGACATGCTTGTGTCTGTATATATATATATATATATAAACAGAAATTAGGATAAAAGTTATGTTATGTACCTTGAAGAACATAAGCGACCTTGGCGGAATCAGAGTAGCGAGGAAGAGCGAAGCCATTGTTGTCAAGGGAGAGCTTGGCTGCTCCAATGTTGCCTTGACGGAGCATAGGAAGCTCATCCGGAGACCATGCGTAGTACGCCCCTCCATCTCCTCCGTACACCTTCTTCGCTAACTTCGGTGACAGATCAATCTCCATTTCTCTCTCTCTCTCTCTCTCTCTCTCTCTGAACAATCACGCAGACGAATAAATAAAATCCAATAAACCAGAATACCCAGAAACTAGAGTCTCAAAGAAAGGTAAATGAGACCTGACCTATATATAGAGAGAGAAGAGAATATTGTAACCCAATTGGATGTGGATGATCATTAGTGGGTTTTTACATAAATTTGAGATAAATTCGAATTTGATTTGAATTTGGAAAAAATCTAATTGTACAGAAATAGCAGAGTAACCCAATTGGACCTGACCTATAGAGAGAGAGAATATTGTAACCCAATTGGATGTGGATTATCATTAGTGGGATTTTTACATAAATTTGAGATAAATTCTAATTTGATTTGAATTTGGAAAAAAGGCTAAGAAAAATGCTATAACTCTAAATAATTTATTAAATTTTTTATCAAACTTCTTACATGAGTATGAGATTCACACTTATGTGAGAAATTTAATAAATTATTTAAAATTTCTAACATTACTCAAAAGCTAATTGTACAGAAATTGGACCTAACCTATACATAGAGAGAGGATATTGTAACCCAATTGGATGTGGATTATCATTAGTGGGATTTTTACATAATTTGAGATAAATTCGAATTTGATTTGAATTTGGAAAAAAGCTAATTGTACAGAAATGGTAGAGTAATTTCTTTTTTTTTTTTTTTTTTTTTTTTTTGGGATAAGGTATATATCATGTCGTACCTTTTATTATTATAATTGATTTTGACAATAAAATTCACTATATTTATGTTAAGTGTTTGAAAAATAATAAAAAATATATATTTATGAGTGATAAAAGATAATATAGTATAATACCTTATTGACATAAAAAATTTGAGACACAAAGGGAAGGGTGGGACTCATATGTGAGATTTATTATTTGTGTCTCATCTATTATTGATTATGTAAACTACTTATGTGCTTATAGCCAAACTCTTTGAGTTTGGGTAGGTATATTTTTTATTGTTTATTTTTTTAGGACTTAAGGTGTGTCTGGTTTTAATTTTTTTTTTTTTTAAAAAAATTATATTTTTAAATTATACTTGACTAGATGAACAAAATTATATATATTATATATGAACAAATTTTATTAAAAATCAAAAAAAAAAAGTCAAGAATTTGTCTTCAGTAATTTTTTTTTTATAGATTTTTTCATTTTTTTAGATTTTTTTAAAATAAAATATTTTGAAATAATTTTTTTTAAAAAAAAATTACAAACAAGGAGTTCAAAAAAAACATGACTTCTTTAAATTGATCCCAAACTCACAATTGATTTACATAATCACAACATTAATATTGTTACATAGTCATTTAAAATTTATTTATATTTGAACTCTATTTGTTTTTTCTTAAAAACATTTTACTTATTTTTCGTTGTTTGGTTTAACAAAAACTAAGTAAAACATTTTTGAAAAAAAATATTTGTGTATCATTTTTTCAAAAATGACTTACTTTTAAAATTTTCGCAAGTCGATTTTACAAACTTAACTCTGGCTCACTACCTTTTCAATACATTTAGCCCAAATAAGAATCTTAGGCCTGGTTTGATTCCAGGATATAAAGGGTGGAACTGAATATTATATACTGTGAGGTCTACATATCCCATATTTGCAAATTTTTTTTAAAGAGGATATAATATACTATGGGATTATATATCCCCAAAAATTGGAGGATATACAATACCACCACCCCCCATTATATCATGATTTAAAAAGTTCAATTTCTATCTAATATAATATAATATAATTTTTGAATTTAATATAATATAATTATTGAATTGAATTTAATATAATATTATTGAATTGAATTGAATTTAATATAATATAATATAATTTAATTTAATATAAATTTTGAATTCAATATAATTTAATATAAATTTTGAATTTAATATAATATAATATTATTGAATTTAATTTAATATAATTTTTGAATTTCATATAATATAATTTTTTTATCATTATCAAGTTGACATTAATATAATATAATTTATTTTTTGTTTGGAAAAATTATTGAATTTAATATGAATCTTTAATTTGTTCCAATAAAAAATAATATGAATTTTTAATTTATTTATTTGCATTAGTTCTGAATTTTTAATTTGTTTATTTGCATTAGTTCCAATATGGGTATTTAAAATATATTATGAGGGCAATTTTGAAAATTACTTATTTATATTCCACAATATATTTTGTAAAATAAACATGGATAATACATATCGAGTCTTATATATCAAGTCAACAAACATGAATTGAGGGATATATTATCCAATATATATATCCTATTCATTATATATCCTAACTAAATCTCACATCATATTATATTCTCCATTTTATATCTAGTGAAACAAACAGGGCCTTAGGTCATTAAAAAGTCATAAACAATACTTTATTGAATCAAAATTTATCTTTTAAACAATAAAATATTTTTGTTTTAAGTGTCAACTAAATGCTGAAAAATAAAAATAAAAAGATTTTTTTATGTAAAATTAATTTATAAAAAAATATTTGTCTATGTAAAATATTTTACGTGAAAATAAACCAAGCCCTGATTTGCTCAAATTGTGAGAAACTGGGATTGGTTAATGGATATAATTTGGTGAGATTTGAACGAGACGTGGTGACGGTAGTATAGATATAGCATTTTGTCATAAACCATGGATGAGATAATGAATCTCAATAGATGATGAAAAAGGCAAAAACAAATTTAAATATGGATAAGATAATGATAATCTCAATAGATGATGAAAAGGTGAGTAAGTGAAAACTGTCCTCATCTACACTGGATATAGTGTAGTTTTGGGAACAAAATAAAAAGTCACGTTTTTGGATAAAATATCAAAAAACGTAATAAAATTGGTTTGGAAAGTGCCAAAAACGCAAGTGTAAAATTATAAATTAGGGCTTATAACAAAAAAATAAAATAAATTTTTTTTTTATGTTTGGTAAGGATATTTTGGTCATTTTAATTTGATTTGACACCATAAACAAATATTAAACTAAAAAGTTAAAAATTAACTTTTTACTAACTTTTCAAAAAATTAGAAAGCTTAGTAAAAAATCAAAAACCAATTTTTTATCAATTTTCCAAGACACCAGACAGTGTGAAAGCACTAAATACAGGTTTTATTTGTGGATACAAATTTCCATTTATGAAATAATATTAAACAATCAAAATATTATATGGCATTACTTGATTAGGGTTGTTTGGAAAGGTAAGGGGTTAATTAAAAGTCAAAATGTTATTAAAAATGCCAATCATATTAAAGAAATCAAAGATTTCCTTCATTCTTTTTATTTTGGGTATTACTATTCACGTCCAAAAGGTAGACTCCCTATTAAGTAATGTGTTAAGAAGATAATTAATTGATAAAAAATGTCTAAAAAATAGACCTGTATATTATCTATATATATATATCTATACTATATATTAAGCAAAAGGAGATTTTTAACCCTCAAGGCCTGTGGGAGCTTCAATATGTCAATCCTAATTTTCTAATTTTTTGATTTTTTTTAAAAAAAAAATTAACCTCAACATTTATTAATTTCTCTTAACTCACAAGACTTTTTGACTTATCTCATAATTACTGCAGTACCTTTTCCAAAACAAATAATTTGTATATTAAAAAAAATTTAAAACAAATATACATATCTATATACATATCTATATACATATCTATATCTATCTCTATCTCTAACTCACAAAATAAAACACCTATTCCAATTTAAATAATGAAATTAAATAAATTATAAACAAAATTTTAAAATAAAACATCAATAAAATATCTATAAAAAATTATTTTAAAAAATTAAATAAATAAAACATCAATAAAAAGTTAAATAAAATTATTTTATTTTTAAATTGAGACATTTAAATTTTATTGAATTTTATTAAATATAATATATAATTAAATAGTAGAGGGTCAAAATGATCATTTTCGCATCTAATCCCAACAGTGGATAGTCCTCCACTTTCTGTCCCACCCCCCCAGGACACAATAATGCCCCATGTGGGGCACATGGAGTCCGGCGGACTTAAAAAAAATCAAACGGCGGATAAGGAACACTATTTGGATTACAATCCAAATAGTGGATAGTCCCCCCTAATCCCCCAATCAAACACACCCATTAAGGTCACATAATATACCAATTATTGATGATGATTAGATTGTATTTTGACCAAAAAAAATTGTAATTGATCTTTTTAACTCACAAGTTTTGTGGGAGTTTCAATATCCCAATATTAATTTTCTAAATTTTTGATTTTTTTTATAAAAAAAACTCAGTATTTATTAACTTTTTTCAATCTACATGCTTTTTGAGAGATTTGGTCAAAATTCCCTCATCAGTATTTATTAACTTTTGCCAATCCACATGCCTTTTGATTTAAAATAATAAATAACCTCAACATTTATTGACTTATCCCAACCCACTAACATTTTTGACTTCTCTTATAATTACTGCAGCACCATTTTCAACTTTTTCCCGTACACTATGGTTAGTGATGGGATTATTAAATTATTTTTATAAAAAAATTAAAAAAAATAATTTGTATGTTAAAAAAGTATCTAAAACAAATATAAATATCTATATTTATCTATATCTATATATATCTATACTATATATTAAGCAAAAGGGGGTTTTTAACCCCCAAGGCCTGTAGGAGTTTCAATATCCCAATCTGAATTTTTTAAATTTTTTATTTAAAAAAAAAAACTCAACATTTATTGATTTGGTCAAAATTTTCTGATCATCATTTATTAACTTTTTTCAATCCACATATCTTTCCATATGCCTGTATTTATTGATTTGGTCAAAATTCCCTAATCAACATTTAAAATCCTCTCATAGAAATAATTATAGATATAATCCGTGTATAGTTACTGCAGTATCCTTTTCAACTTTCCTATACACTATGGTTAGTGATAAGATTGTTAAATTATTTTTATAAAAAAATTTTAAAAACATAATTTATATATTAAAAAAAATCTAAAATAAATATAAATATCTATAATTATCTCGTGCATAGCACGGGTGATAGGCTAGTATATATTAAGGAAAAAGGGGTTTTTAACTCCCAAACTTTGTGGGAGTTTCAATATCTCAATCTAAATTTCCTGATTTTTTGATTTATAAAAAAAAAAAAAATTTAGCATTTATTAACTTCTCCCAACCCCCAAGCCTTACCCTCATAATAATACTTTAATTTTAATGCATTAAGAACAAGCAAAATTTTTTTTTTAAAAAAAGTCCAACACATGAATTTCTTAAAAAGTCCCAACACATATGATTATTATCCTTCATAATAACACTTTAATGCACTAAGAACAAGCATAAAAAAAATTCCTTGAAAAATCCAATACATAAGAATTTCTTGAAAAGTCCAACACATATGATTATTATCAAAATATTAAACTTTAATATAATATAAAAAAAGAAGAAAAAAAGTATTTAAAAATCACAATTCACATATCTAGTGGTAACCAGTGCTATGCACGGTATGTAAAAAAATTAATAATATATTTTTTATATGAAATAATATAAATAGTTAAATTGGGGAAAAAATAGATACCCACAACTCCATCTTAAATAAATTGGAAAAAAAAACCAAACCAAACCAAATAGAAACTACACAAAAATATATATATAAGAATTTAAATATGGATCTCAAAAAAACGTGACTATATCTAAATTTGAATTATAATTTAGTAATATAATTATTCATTTTTCTTATATATATCAAAATTTTAAATGACTTAATGAGATAAATTAATCAATTTTCAAATCTTATTTGAAGAATAATCTGATTAGTCATCCCAACCCCTAGACTTCGCGGGTACTGGCGGAAGAGCTAACAGATTGGGTTAGGTGAGATCTAAGTTGGTGGAGGTAACATTTGCTCATTCCATAAATTTATTTGTTTTTTAATTTTATTTTATTTCCCGTGTTATTCTTTTTCTCTGCAGTTGGTTTGGTTTTGGTTTTGGTTTTAGTGAGGTTTATACGTTTGTTTACAGGTTTGCATTATGGAGAAAAATTATTGGTGATTATGGTTGCAATTGAAGTATCTATGTCCGTTTTGTGCCAAGGATTTTGATCGGATTTTGTTTTCTTTAATGAAGACCATAAAATTGAAGTAAAAAAAATGGGTATCCAATATTTTATTTTTTATTGTCATTTTATTTTATAGAAAATGTGAAAATTTATTGAGAATTCAAGATTTTACTATAACATTAGATTTTTGTATAACTAGGTAAATTTAAAACTTTTAAATATCATTGTGTTATTTATTTGTATTCTCTTTCTATCACATTATACCATTATTGCTATTTTTTAGTTTGTTAATTATAATTTAGTTAATTGAAAATGAAAACTTAATATAATTTTTCATATATATTATAGTTAATTTGTTACAGCTATAGTTGTATATAACAACATAATATATAGGGATAACCTATAAATATAATTTCTATTTTTTATGTGATTAAATAGTCCATCTTAAATAGTATATAGAAGAGTTAGATGGCTTTTTTATCTCTAAAAAATCCAATCTATTTTTTTTTTACTTTTTAATTTTTTAAATTGAAACATCAATTGTTTATGTCTATAAAATAAAACTGATAAACACATATCCAAAAAGCTACACATTTTTTTTAAATATATAGGATATTTGCAAATGGAAAATGTTTGACACCTCAATTTTTTTTCCATAATCTGACTTATAATGATATAGTCATAAGTGTCAATTTCTATACAAATATGAGAAGAAAATTAATTAAATTATATATTTCAACCAACCACATACTCAAACTTTGACTATTTTAAGATGTTATTTCACTATAATTCCAATTAAGAGAATCTTCAATCCTTAATATTTTTTTTTATCAAATTATAATTTGATAAAAATTTTAAAAAATGAAAAGTTAAAAATTATTGTTTTTTTTTCCATCAAAATTGGTGAAAAGGAAAAAAAGAAAAAAATGGGGTAAGAATGAAATTCTTTTAAAAATTGATAAAAATTTAATAAAAAAGTTAAAGTAATTCATATGGAATCAAATCAAAATTTTTATTCAAATTTAAAATCAAATTAGATAGAAAAAAATTAAAAGAAAATGATGAAAGTTTGAAAATATTTTAAAACCTTCTTATTCTTAGATACTAGAAATCTATGTGTGTATTATATTCATATTGTATTTTTAGTTATGAAATTAAAATCAAAAGAAATGTAGCTTAAATTATTGGATTAATAATAGAAATATCATATTAATTATTGTTAAATATTACTTCACTTCACATTTAATAATAAAATTGTAGATTTATCTTAATATAACTTTTAAATTTGTATATTTTCATAACAAGAAGAGATATGTCATAACTCATTTTAATCTTATTTAATTAGGTTTAACTTTTTTTTAATACAAATTATCAAAATTACACTAAATAGATTTATATATATATTTTAATTTTTTTTAAACTAATAATTTAAAAAGTTATAAACATAAAAGTTAACTTATAAATTTTATGTATACCACAAGACAAAATATTAAATTACTTCAAGATAATTATAATATATTTTTTAAATTTATAAAATCACGTGCATAACACAAGTTATCACTAGTTTATATATATATATATATATTTATAAAAAGTCAAAAAATCATTCTCAAATACTTGCTATACTTTCAAATTTCACCTCATATTTTAGTTCAAAAGCTAAACTATTACAAAAACAACAATGCTACAAACTAGGAGTGGCAACGGGGCGGGGTGGGGCCGGGGATCACACTCCCCGTCCCCGATCCCCGATTATGAAAATCTCCCCGGCCCCGATCCCTGACTGGGCACCTACCACTGTCCCCATCTCCGCCTCCTAACGGGGATCGGGTTTCCCCGACCCCGAAAATTTCCCGCGTCCCAAATTTGTTTCAACACCACCACCACCACCATCAACAACAACAACTAATCATCATCATCAACAACATCAACAGACTCAACATCAACATATCATGATACACAAACAAAAGATACATACAGAATCAACATCAAAAAAAATAGATCGGTGTATCTGTGTCACAGAGATACATACAGATCTGTGTATCTGTATCAGAGAGAGAGAGAGAGAGAGAGTGGACGATCGGCGGCGATGGACGACGGAGGAGATCGGAGGAGGCGATGGTGGACGAAGGAGGATGATCAGCGTCGCGATGGGTGGCTGTGGCTGTGACTGCGCCACGACAGTGGCGATGGACGACGTCACGACAGTGGTTGTGGCTGTGACTGCGTCGCGATGGGTGGCTGTGGCTGTGATTGATGATCGAAGTTGCAAACAGGGTGAGAGTGAGAGAGAGAGTAAAGGGAAGAGAGAGATGGGGAAGACAGAACTGGAGAGGATGAGGGTTTGGTTTGGTTACTAACTATGCGTGTGTATATATATATGTAGGAGTAAACTAGTAATTTCATTTCGGGGACAGACCGGGCCGGGTACGAGGCTGGGTTAGTTATCCCCATTCCCGGCCCGAATCTGTTCGGGGATTGAATTTTAAAAACCATCCCCGTCCCCTTGGGGGTATTTTTCGGGAAAAACCCGCACAATTCGGGGTCGGGGGGTCGGGTCCCTATCGGGCCGGTTTCAAATTGCCATCCCCACTACAGACCCTCAAAAAACACAACCCCACTCATTTGTGATTGGTCCCGGAAGGAAAGAAAACAAAAAACAAAAAAATAAAAACAAGGTTCACATTATTTTGAGAGTCATGAGCGTCCCCAACTTTGGGGGTCGAAAGCATTTTTTATTACAAAAATCACTTTCCAAATGAATCTTTAGTGGAAGTTTGGGTTTGTGTTTTTATAACCTGGACTTTTCTTAGGTGTGCAACCCTCAAGGTTGCATACCATATGCCACTTACACAAAAAGTGTAAGTGGAAGGTGAAAACAAAAGCAGGACTGCAAACAGAAAAGACGTAAGTGTAAGGCGTAAGTTGCACACCATAACAGAACCCTTATAACTTTTTAGCTTTTTTATAGTTAGAAAAATATATGTTTGCAAAGTTGTTAAAAGTACTATTTTTTTATGAGTGAAAGTGACATTTAGGGAGTGTTTGGCATATGCTAATCTTATTTGGTTCACAATGATTTATTACGCCTCCGTTTGGGAAGTGGGTTGGCTTTTTGGCTTTTTTGGTTATTTTAGCCTGAGCTAAAAAGCTTGGTTTGGGAAAGACTTTTTGACTTTTTGACTTTTTTGACTTTTTTTGTGAGAGAATAATATAATGATTATGGGTTAGATGTGATATTTTGTTTTTTGTGGCTAAAATAACCTATTTTGTCTTTTATGACTAAAATAGCCAAAAAAGCCCCAAATAGCTCTTCCCAAACAGAGGCGTAGTTTTAAATCAAAACATAATAGCCTATTTTGTTTTAGAACCAAACAGTTGATCGCATTGTCTCTCAATTAACTATGTTTCACGATCTTTTTGATTTATTTTCGTTCTCCGTTCATAATTCTAGTATATTGATTTTTAATTGTCTAAGTTTCTTTATCATCTACTTAATTAATTTGTGTAAAATTTCCATCATCCTTTTTGCTTTATTTGCTTTTTTTGTACATAGTTTTAGTATATTGATTTTTAGTTACCTAAGTTTCTTCATATACTTCATTTTTGTATAAAATTCAATATATATGAACCAACCAACTATGATTATACGTTAAGTATGAAATTCAAACAGTTGATCACATTGTGGTATATTGATTTTTAATTGTCTAAGTTTCTTTATCATGTACTTCACTTTTGCAGAGAAAACCAAATATATATGAACCAATTATGATAATGTTAACTATGAAAACCGAACAATCGATTGCATTGTCTTTCACTCAACTTTGTTTCACAACTTTTTTTATTTATTTTTGTTCTTCATTCATAATTATGGTATATTGATTTTTAAGTACTTAAATTTCTTTTATCTTGTACTTAACTGATTTGTGTAAAATTTTTATTATCCTTTTTGCTCTATTTACTTTTTTTTACATAGTTCTGCTATATTAATTTTTAATTGCCTAAATTTTTTTGTCATGTACTTCACTTTTGTAAAAAAAATCCAATATAATTATGATAATGTTAACTATGAAAATATGCAGAAAGGTCTTGGCCTTCCAAGTGGATAGTATAAAAATATAAATTAGTGGCTTTTCAAATTTTCATATTAATACATACGAATTGATTAGATTTCCCTGCAAAAATAACTAATTTCTACTTTGATCTAAGTTAAATTTTTTAAGTGAAATAAGTACAGTCCTTTTATTAGTTGATACCTGTTTATTTTTCTTAGTTGAAATTAATTTTTTTCCTCTTGGTTTTATTGTTATTATTTTTTTAAGATTTCGGTCAAAATAAGGAAAGAAAATACTACTCCACCAACAAAGAGATGGACAAAACAATGGTATGAACTTGTATGTCAATTTCGATGAAAAAAGAAAAAAAAAACATTCATAATTTGTTACAATCACTAATGAAAGGATTTATCATAGATGAAATCAATATGCCAAATTTATACTTAAATAGTGAAAACAATATATTAAAAATATTTCAAATAATAAGAAAATAGGAAATACAAATGTCCAAATACATTTGATAACACAACTTACTCTTTGGAAGGGCACGACAAGACAACTCTAACGAATGATAAACATGCTTTATTATTTTGGATATATTTTACTATATATAGACTTGAATCTAATGTCTGTAGTTTATTTTATATATATGAAAAATAGGTGACACATCATCTCAAATTGTTTGCTCTCTAACACATGAATTACGTAAAATGACACCTTGTAACTTTTGTAAGGCTAAAATGTTTGAATATGAACCTCCAAACTTTGTTGCTATAACGGAGAAGTAGTCTTTGCAAGTCTCGAATTTTCAAAATATCTAAGAACCACATTCATTTTTCAATCTGTAGAGACTATTGAATTTCATAGACATATTCAAGCATATAATAACATTTTTGCATTCATATCGTTTGGCATCAAGTTAGACAAAGAATTGACAAATTCTATACGAGGTGTTTATACATTTCGTGCACAAGATCAAATATTAATATAAAAATATAGAATAATATGTGAAACTATGTGCAACGTATGTGCACCTCTGCTAGTTAACATTAAATATTAGGACCCATAAAAAAAAAAAAAAAAACATTAAATATAAGGGAAATTCTAGAATTACAAGACTGTTACGTATAATTTTTAACCATTTTAGAAATATGATTCATCTTCCTAATTTAGCCCCCCAATTCTACCCCAATGATGTGGAATTAGGGGAGCTAAAAATAAGAGAGAGATAAGGAAAAATGATTTGTTCCCTAATTTTGCCTCCCCCAATTCCATCTCCAATAATGTAGAATTAGAGGGAGCTAAAGATGAGAGAGAGAGAGAGAGAGAGAGAGAGAGACGAGTGTAGGACCGTTTTATATGGGTTTTAGCCACATCATTGAGGGTGGAATTGAAAGGCCTCAATTAGGGAGATGTAGCACATCTTAAGAGAGGAGTGTGAGACTGCTTCATGCAGGTCTTAGCCATGTCATTGAGGGTGGAATTGAAGAGCCTCAATTAGGGGATGTAGCGAGATTGGATTTTTATTGTTGTATTTAGATCTTAAATTTGTGAAAAATATTTAATTTCTTTTTTTTCCCCCTCTATAAATCAAATCACAAATCCAAAATTTGGTGGATAATTTGAGTTGGTCTACACTGATAGGGGTGTAATCTAGTGGTTTGGGTGGTCGTAGTATTGGTGTAATTGCCAATCTACCTCCTACTTTCTTGATTTTGAAGAATAATGTTAGAGAGTAACATTTGAGATCTATAAATATACTTTTAATGATAGGATAAGGAAGTAACATTATACATAATTAAGTATATAATAAACCAAACATTAATAATAATTATTCCACTTTGTGGGGATGTATTTTCTGAATACCAACACGTGGCCGAGATGACACCGAAGTGTCAGCCGAGGTGCCACGTGTCGTGGTAGTTACGCCGAGGTTATCTCAGAGTTGCCGAGGTTATCTGCGAGAATGCAGGAGTCCGGGGTTACCGCCGAAGATATCGGAATCCAAGATGATCAGATAAGGGGCAAGAGTCCCAGAATGAAGAAAGACTTCAAGATGGATAAGGATAGTATTCTTAGGGAGTCTATCCTTATCTCTTGTAGAGTCCAGAGTAGGTGCTGAATGAGAGTCCATAGAAGTGAGACTTCTAGTGGGACTAGGACAGAGAAAGACTATAAAAGAAGGGCACCCCCGGCGGGTCTAAGGTACGCAATTTGTAGTTTTGAGCAGTAATTTACGCACTTGTATTTTCTTTGAGAGAGACTGACTTGATCGTCGGAGTGCCCCCGGGTGGAAGAACCACCGCCGGAGCCTTTTCTTTCTGTGCAGATTGCAGGGAGCCATCTACTCTGCCTGTGTTCTACAGCTGATTCACTAAGGTGGGCAGTGTGATCGGAATTTCACTCACACAATTTGGCGCCGTCTGTGGGAACGAAAGAAGAGTAGATGGCCAGTAACACGCAGAAGGAAAAGATTGGGGGCGACGCTCCCGCTGGGAGTGGCAGGCCTATCGACCTTGATATCGAAGGAGACAACCACAACGAAGAAACTCGTGATCAGAATCACGCAGAGAAAAGCGTCGGCCGAGATGGCGACACAGCAAAGAAAGCGGATCGGGGAAAATACTACAATGAGGACGACCTCCAGACTTGGAAAGACAGATGCCTGAGGAGGGACGAAGAAGTAAAGGAGATGGCAAACAAGTTGGCAGACCTTCAATCGGTCGTCAACTTCATGATGCAAAATAACGTAATGCAGCCGCCCTACCCGCTACAGGACACACCAATGCCAGCAGCGAACGCCCAGAAGAAGGGGCAGAAAGAAATCCCCCAAGCACCACAGCACACGAGGAGTGGAAGGCACTCTCACCGACCTTCCAGGGAAGTCGGCCGAGAAGAGCCGAGAAGAGAGGAGTCCCGAAGGACATATCGCGAGAGGGAAGCAGACCCCAAAGAACATCGGCATGTTCCGGGGCGGATATTGTGCTTCGATGCATCCTGCGGGGAAGGGTCGAAAAGGGGCCACCATGAGGCCGAGAGTAGTGCGCCAAAAAGGCTGAAGTCTGGAGACAGCCGGGCTGCAGGGAGAAGTAAAGAAGACTTGAGAGATTACCTCAAGTGGAAGCAAGAGAATGCCGGAGTCGAAGTGACCTCCTCGGTTAAGCCGAGGACACCATTCTCGGTGGAATTGGACAGATTCGTCGCGCCGAAAAGATTCAGTATGCCGAGGTTCCAAATATATGATGGTAAGTCAGACCCTAACTTCCATGTTGGATTATTTTTGAATTCAATGGCATTATATAGTGGGAACGAGCCGTTGCTCTGCAAAGTGTTCCCTTCATCCTTCGGGGAGATTGCATCGGATTGGTTCCACAAATTACCGAAGGGGAGCGTGAAGAATTGGGAAGGCCTGGCCGAGATGTTTGTGGCCAGGTTCATAACAAATAAACTTCAGCCATTGAGGGTGGATGCATTGATGGCTCTGAAGATCAGCAAAGACGAAAGCCTTAGGGCTTATGCAAAGAGGTACTATGAGGTGTTCAACAGGATACCTGAATGCAACCAGGAGGTGGCCGTCGTGTCTTTCAAGAATGGCCTGAAGGATGACTGTCCGCTGCGGAAGTCTTTGGCGAAAACCCTGCCAAAGAGCATGGAGGAACTCATGGCGAGAATTGAGAAGTATGCACGAGCCGAGGAAGATACCTCGGGGAACAAGGAGACAAAGACAGAAAAAGTCAACGGCTCGCCGAAGCGAGGCCGAGGTAACAACGGACCCAACAAACAGGAGACGGAGTTGAGGGCCAAGCAAGCAGTGACAACGGTGTTCCGAATTCCGCTCCACAAAGTCCTTGATCAAATTCGGAATCAGCCCTACTTCAGGGCGCCGGCAAGAGCACCAAGAGAATTTATGGGAAGAAACCTTGGTAGGCGTTGTGCCTACCACAATGAGGAGGGGCACCCAACTCAGGGTTGCAGAGCCCTTAAGGCACACTTAGAAGATTTGGTGAGGCAAGGCCATCTGAGAGACCTTGTGGATGAGGCCAAAACGAGGGAGGAACAGGCACGATTGCCTCAAGCACCAGCAGCCCCGCCACCGCCAGCACAGCAACCACAGGCAGGCGGACCTCGGGTGGTTAATGTGATCCACTCAAAGGTGAATGAAAACGACATACGGGGGGAGACGCAGAGGATAAGACACCTGCAGCACGTCAACCAGGTCGGACTAAAAAGACCTCGGCCTAAAGAATGCCAAGGACAGATGATAGCTTTCACAGAAGCCGACCTAGATATGGTTCAACACCCGCACAATGATGCCTTGGTAGTATCCCTCCAGGTTGGGGAGTGCCAGGTGAAACGCATCTTGATTGATCAAGGCAGCTCCTGCGACATCATGTATGTCAGATGTTACAAGGAGCTAGGCCTTCACCCTGATGACATGGATCAGTCGAACGGCCCAATGGTTGGCTTCAATGGAACGCCGACATGGTCATTAGGCGCAACAACCTTGGAAGTACAAGCAGGCACGAAGAAGATCAAGACGGAATTCATTGTGATTGACACGCCCTCGCCTTACAACATCATTTTAGGGAGGCCGTGGTTGCATGCAATGGGGGCAGTTCCCTCAACATTGCATCAACTGCTACGGTTCCCAACAGAACATGGGATTGAGGAAGTTAGAGGAGATCAGTTGCAGGCGAAAAATTGCTCCATGGCAGCAATGAAGTTAACCTGCAGCATTCGGGAACCAGAGAAGGCAGAAGTTGAAGAAGAGGACATGAAGGTCCTAGATGATGTCGGCAAGGAGCCGACCGAGAAAAGTGAAGAAGCATTGAAGAAGATCTTCGTCCAGGAGGGCGATGAAGAACGTTTCTTTCTTCTCGGCACAGGATTAGCCGAAGAAGAGGAAAGGGAGCTGGAAGCCTTTCTGAGGAAGAATATTGAGGTGTTCGCTTGGACACCTTATGAAATGCCTGGCATTGACCCCGAGGTCACATGTCACAGACTCAACGTTGACAGGTCGGCCAAACCTGTAATACAACGAGCCAGAAGACCGACGTTGATGCACGTCGAAGCAGTGGAGGAGGAGGTGGACAGACTTCTGGAGGCCAAGGCCATCAGAGAAGCCAATTATCCGACATGGTTGTCAAACACCGTGGTAGTAAAGAAGAAGAATGGCAAGTGGAGGGTCTGCGTAGATTTTACAAACTTGAACAAAGCTTGTCCCAAAGACAGCTTCCCTCTGCCAAAGATCGACCAGTTGGTGGACGCCACATCTGGACATGGAAGGATGAGCTTCTTGGATGCTTATAGGGGGTATCACCAGATAGCCATGTACCCCCCAGACGAGGAGAAAACAGCATTTATCACTCCAAAAGGTCTGTATTGTTACAAGGTCATGCCTTTTGGGTTGAAAAACGCAGGAGCAACTTACCAAAGGCTGGTAACCAAGATGTTCAAACACTTGATTGGCCGAACAGTAGAAGTCTATATTGATGACATGGTCGTGAAGACCAAGAAACCAAAAGATCATCTTGCTGACCTAAAAGAGGTCTTTGACATACTCAAAACATATCGGCTCCGACTAAACACATCGAAATGCGCGTTTGGAGTCGGATCCGGTAAGTTCTTGGGATACCTAGTGACTAGAAGGGGAATTGAAGCCAGCCCAGAACAGATCAAGGCCATTCTGGAGTTACAGAGTCCGACGTCGGCAAAACAGGTTCAAATGCTTACTGGAAGGGCCGCAGCCCTAAATAGGTTCATAAGTCGAAGTTCGGACAAATGTAAACCTTTTTTCAACCTGGTGAAAAAGGCCGCGGATTTTCTATGGACAGAGGAATGTGAAGCCGCTCTGGCCGACCTGAAGAAATATCTTACCACGGCCCCAGTCCTCTCAACACCTCAACCTGAGGAGGTGCTGTTTCTATACTTAGCAGTTTCTGAGCACGCAATAAGTGCTGTGATAATCCGAGAAGAGAAGGGAGAGCAGAAAGCTGTTTATTATGTGAGTAAAACCTTGGCCGATGCAGAAACAAGGTATCTACCATTGGAGAAATTGATGCTGGCCTTGGTAATGGCCTCAAAGAAGCTAAACCATTACTTTCAGGCTCACAAGATAGTGGTTCTGACAGAGCACCCACTGAAGTCCTTGTTGCAACAAGGAGACTTAACTGGAAGAATAGCAAGATGGGCCGTAGTTTTGGGCCAATATGACCTGGAGTTCAGGCCGAGAACAGCAATTAAGGGCCAAGTCTTGGCCGATTTCGTGGCCGAATTCTCGCCAGAATACATCGAACATCGGGCTCCGTTGAGCCGAGATGAACGATGTCCAAACAGGGAAGGAGAAGCCCAGCCAAAGGCTAAAGAACCAAGGAAGGAAAAACTCAGACCCTGCAGCATTTACATCGGTGACTCCTTTCAACTTTTTGTTGATGGGAGCTCAAACCGGCAGGGGGCAGGGGCAGGAGTAGTGTTAATTTCCCCCGATGGGGAGATATTGGAGCAGTCTATTCGACTGGGGTTCAAAGCCTCGAACAATGAGGCGGAATATGAAGCATTGATTGCTGGACTGAAGCTGGCAGTAGCAGCAGAGGCAGATGAGGTAATAGTTTTTTGTGACTCACAACTTATAGTGAATCAAACTACAGGAGAGTTTGCTGCCCGAGATGAAAGGATGTCGGCATACGCAAAAGAAGTCATCAGGCTGGCAGACATGTTCCAAGACTGCCGACTTCTTCAGGTTAGCCGAGATGATAACAGCCACGCCGATGCGTTGGCCAATTTAGCAAGTTCAATACAAACCGGAAAGACAAGGACAATAATGATCGATTACCTAGAAGGCCCGAGCATAGAGCCACCGAACACGATGTAAGAGGCATTATGTGTGGACATGGGACCAAGCTGGATGGATGCAATTATTACATTTCTAAAAGAGGGAAAGCTGCCAGAAGATCGAAAGGAAGCACACAAAATCAGATTGAAGTCGGCAAGATTCAGTCTGACAGCAGAAGGACATCTCTACAGAAGATCCTTCACTGGACCTCTTTTAAGGTGTGTACACCCTCTTCAGGTTGAGGATTTTTTATACGAAATTCATGAAGGAGTTTGTGGAAGCCACGCAGGGGGCAGATCGTTAGCTCACAGGGCCATTACCCAGGGGTATTGGTGGCCCTACATGCAAAAAGATGCAGAGGCCTATGTGAAGAAGTGCGAACAATGCCAGAGGTTTGCACCATTGATACATCAGCCAGCTGCCGACCTGAACCCGGTTTCCAGCCCTTGGCCATTTGCCCAATGGGGCATGGATCTCGTTGGACAATTGCCCCAAGCGACTGGGCAGCGGAAGTACCTACTAGTGGCAACAGACTACTTCACAAAGTGGATAGAAGCAGAACCTCTTGCCAAAATCCGAGATGTGGATGTGAAGAACTTCATCTGGAAAAACATCATCACCAGATTTGGGATTCCAAGAGCTATCGTTGCCGACAACGGAACACAGTTTGACAGCAAACTTATCAAGAATTTTTGTGCAAAGTTCAAGATAAAGAATTACTTTTCAACACCAAGCTTTCCCCAAAGTAATGGGCAAGCCGAAGCATCCAACAAAGTAATTCTGGACGGAATAAAGAAGAGGCTGCAGGCAGCAAAAGGAAAGTGGGTAGAAGAATTGCCCAATGTGCTATGGGCATATCGCACAACGCCGAGAAGATCAACAGGAGAGTCCCCCTTTGCCATGGCTTATGGCACAGAAGCAGTCATTCCATTGGAGATCGGCATCCCAGGGATCAGAACCCAGGGAGTTGAGAATGGGACTAACGATGTGCTCTTAGCCCGAGATCTGGATCTACTAGAAGAAAGAAGAGAGAAAGCTGCAATCCAGCTTGCAGCATACCAGCAACAGCTTGCCAAAGCTTACAACAGGAAGGTCAATCCAAGGGATTTTCAGGTCAACGACCTAGTCTTGAGGAAAGTCGTCGGCAATAAGAAGGATCCCAGAGAGGGCAAGCTTGGCCCGAACTGGGAAGGGCCCTACAGAATTACCTCGGTGTTAGGAAATGGGGCATATCGGCTCGAAGATAGTGAAGGCAAAGCATTGCCTAGACCATGGAACACTTGTAATTTAAAGTTTTTTTATCATTAGATGTTGTTTGACTTTTTGCCGATATGATCAATGAAATCTTTCCAGAATTTTCCAGAACTTATTAAATTATGCATAACGTTGTCCTTTGAATAATGAGAACCCAAGTGGAACTTAGGTTCACATTGGGGGCAGATAGAAGACAGTAATAAGACAGTAATGCCTAACCGAAGTTAAGCCGAGATGTTTAACAGTAGTTAAATCTGAGATAAAGTTTTACCGAAGTTAAGCCGAGAAAAATTCCTTATCTTTACTTGTTGAAATTTGTAGCAATTTATAAGTTAAAGTTAAGCCGATAATTCCTTATCTTTACTTGTTGAAATTTGTAGTAATTTACAAGTTAAAGTTAAGCCGATAATTCCTTATCTATACTTGTTGAAATTTGTAGCAATTTACAAGTTAAAGTTAAGCCGATAATTCCTTATCTTTACTTGTTGAAATTTGTAGCAATTTACAAGTTAAAGCTAAGCCGATATAATTGTTTACCTTCACTTGTTGAAATTTGTAGCAATTTACAAGATGAAGTTGAATTAAGTTTATACGCTTTATACTTGTTGAAGTTTATGAAAAGTTCACAAGTGAAGTCCTAGCTGAGGTAAATCTTCAGGTAAACATGCCCGAGGTATGTAACCCCGAGGAGATTAAGCGAAGGAAGATTTATATAAATCATGCAAAATATTCTAAGTATAGAATCAAACAGAAGCAAAGAAGAGAAATTAAAGACTACAGCATTCAAAGAGAAACAGTTGTATATAAAGGAGGCACAATGGCCTAGCAGAAGTAAATTGTTCTAAAGCCACAAAGAAAGGCACATCGGCCATAAGGAAGAAGCTTACATTGTTCAGGGAACATTAACAAGAGCAAAGAAAAGAAACAAAGTACAAAGATAAAGGAAAAAAAGCTATGATTCTTCAGCTTCAGGAACATTTTGGATCTGGACATCGGTAGTCTCTGGGAGCACGACCTCGGCATCTTTTTGAACCGCAACCTCGCTCTCCTTGTTTGCCGCTATCTCGGCATCAATCTCGGCAAGAGTTGTTTCAACATTTCTCTCAGCCAAAAGAATGTCAGATGATAAGTGAACTGAGTCCGCCTCCTTGGGTACCATCTCAACCTCCTCGTCCTCCTCTTGGGTTAAGTCCAGGACTTGATCACCCTGAGGAGGTGACTTGGTCTTAGTGGCATCCTTGGATTTCCTCACCAAGGCTTCATCATCATTGTTGTCTTCATCCTCATCCTCAGCCTGGGATTCAGATTCAGCTTCCTCCTCAGTCTGACTTGGAGGAGGAGGAGGAGGAAACGGCAAAGGAATGGCTTCAGCCTTGCGCCAGGGTGAGTCAGCAGGAAGATCAAGCTTTTTGGCCAAGGAGTTCCAACCTAGGGAAAATCCCCTGTTGCATGCCTCCTTAACTTGTAACTTGTAATCTTCTGCAACATCGGCCATGCCTTGGGCATACGCCTTGTCGTCGGCCGCCTTGATTTCGGTGTCTTTGGTGGCCAGCGCCTTGTGCAGTTCTTTCTCGGCCTGGGCAGCCTTCGCCTGAGCCTCTTTCTTTTCTGCCTCGGCAACTGTTTTAATGGCTTCAGCGGCCTCGGCCTTCTCATCAGCCTCTTGCTGAGCCTGCGTCGCAGCCTCGGCTTGATCTTCCAGAGTCTTCATTTTATTTTTAAGACTCTTGTTCTGTTTCTGAAGGGCAGCACACTCCTTCTCCATCTCGGATAGTCTCTCATTCGTTTCAAATGCTTGCAAGGAGAAGGAGTGGGCATGTTGCATGGCCTGAAAGAATACAAGGCAAAGGTTATCACAAAATATTACAAGACTTTATATAGTATGAAGAAAGTGGCAGAGAGAAAAATTATCAAATTCAAAGACTTACTAGGACAGAGTGTTGCAGCATAAAGGCGTAGTTCTCATATTCACTCATCTTGGCATTACGCTCAAGATCGCCTTCAAAGAGAACTGCAGTACTGAGTGCTACGCCGATAGTGACATCGGCGGCGCTCTCATGGGTGTAAACGGGCCTGTTTTCAAGGGTAATTTTAGGCTCCCAGGGAACCTTAGGAACTCTGGACCCCGAAGTCGTCGCAGACGATGACCTCGGCCTTTTCGACTGAGTGGATCCTGACGGCTGGGCTTCGGCAGGTCTTTTGGCAGGAGCAGAGGAAGTCTTTTTGTTCTCGGCTAGCTGGGAAATAGGTAAGGCATCCTCAACCTCGGCGTCAGTAGCCTTGGACTTTGGTTGGGCCTTCTTGATCTTTTTTGGTTTCGGTGGGGGCACCGTTTGGGTTGGTGCAGCGTCCACGTCGGTTGGGAGGTCGGCCAGAAGGTCCTGCACAACTGGCTTCGGTCGAACCATTTCGGCAGTTTTTACAAGTCGTCGCCGACGCTTTCTTTCAGAAATTGGTACCAAGTGTGGTGCCGAGGTTGACGGATGATCGGCTGGATCAGAAGTTGAACCTTGATCAGCCCGAGATGTGGATGCGGTTTGAGTTACTACAGTAAGAGAAGAGGAGCTCTTTTTCTTCTTTCTTGGAACGTCGGGCAAAGTGGACCTGTGTGTTGGAATGAAATTCAATAAGACTGGAGCTTTTCGCTTTTGGATAGGAAGATCCAGAAGCTTCTTTAAGTCTTTGCCGAGGAAGTAAGACTGGCGAAAATTTTTGGGAGGCTTACGAACGTCTGCAACAAGGAGCACAACATCAAAAACAAATAAAAACTCTTGTATACTTGGAGAAAAACAAACGACAGCTAAGTAATTGACGCTGGGCTCTTACCCTTGCCCTCTTTAACTGTTCGGGGAAGAGGGTAGAGATGGACTTCCTTATCTGGGCCAAACTCCCAGTTACCAGATGCAATAAGGTAGTCATCCCCAGCACCTTTGTTGGAGTTAGGAAGGTCGGCTACAATTTTAAATTCGGTAGACCTTGGCTTAAGGTAATATACAAAGCCCTTTTCTTTCAGATTGAGAGCGCACATAGTGTAACAGAATTGGATGTCGGCGAGAGTAATTCTAACATTTTCCTGTTGAGCTAAGGCTATTATACCGTTAAGTATCCTGTAGGAGTTGATGGTGAGTTGCATAGGGTTCAAAGTGTAGTAGTGGAGAACTTCACGAAAAAGGGGATTAAGTGGGAGCCGAAGTCCACACTCAATAAACGCTATAACGGGAAAGGGCATTGTATTGTCAGTAGGCATAATGGAATCGTCATCCCCAGCTAGCCTAAGGTGAACATCGGCAGGGATAGAGAACTCTTGCCTAAAGAATTCGAGTTTGGTTGGGGAATTTACTCTGTGTCTCCACATACCCATGGCTTTTGGAGCAAAGGCACTTGGCTACAGAAACAGTGTGATCTTGAAGGGTTACTGGTACCTCGGCTTAAACCTAGGTGAATACTGGCAAAAGATTGTTGCAGTTTTCCCTAAGAATTAAAGGTTCTATAAACAAATCCCAAACCTAAATCTACAAAGAATGAGTATGAAGGACAGAAATCTGGAAAACAGAAAAGCAAAAACGAAGCCTCAGATTCAAGAACACAAAGGGTGGAAGACCAAGAACAAGAGGTGCAACAGTGCAAGTGTTCATAACATATGCAAGAACCAGGGAATAATACACACTCAGATGAACGATTCACAAATCAAATAGTGAGCAGAACAGTCAAGTAGCAAGAAGTTCCAGAAAAAATCAAGAACTAGAGGAGAAAAGCCAGTTGCTTACCAGAAAAGATGAAGGCCGGAGTGAGTATCGCCGAGATCAGACGACAGGGGCAACAGTGGCCAAAGCTTCGCAAGAATGGAGGAATAAAACCAGTTGCAGAGCTTAGAGCAAGAGCAATGGCGGATTTGGGAAGGTTCGGAGAGAGAGAAAGTAGGGAAAACTCGAATGCAAAAAGTAAAGAATGAAGAGAGAGAGGCAAATGTTTTCGTTCAAAAGGTGAAACGGCGGCAAAAATAGGGTAATTATTGTGCCTAGGGCAACGCACGCGTCAGACGGCGCAAGCAGAGAAAAGACGGCTTACAGGCGCGTCCCCAGCACGGACCAATAAGGGTAAAACGCGTTAGGAGAACGGTTGAAAAATGATGCATGACAGCTCATGCACTTGGGGGAGTTCGTGTGAATTCTTGTTCTTGAAAAGAAGACATTTCGGCCTGGAATAGATGATCTCGGCTATAAGTTCTTAAGCCGATGTACGAGAAAGAAGTTCAAATGTAGGTTCCATCATCTCAGAATACCGAGGTGATAGAACCTATGGGGCAGTTGTGGGGATGTATTTTTTGAATACCAACACGTGGCCGAGATGACACCGAAGTGTCAGCCGAGGTGCCACGTGTCGTGGTAGTTACGCCGAGGTTATCTCAGAGTTGCTGAGGTTATCTGCGAGAATGCAGGAGTCCGGGGTTACCACCGAAGATATCGGAATCCGAGATGATCAGATAAGGGGCAAGAGTCCCAGAATGAAGAAAGACTTCAAGATGGATAAGGATAGTATTCTTAGGGAGTCTATCCTTATCTCTTGTAGAGTCCAGAGTAGGTGCTGAATGAGAGTCCATAGAAGTGAGACTTCTAGTGGGACTAGGACAGAGAAAGACTATAAAAGAAGGGCACCCCCGGCAGGTCTAAGGTACGCAATTTGTAGTTTTGAGCAGTAATTTACGCACTTGTATTTTCTTTGAGAGAGACTGACTTGATCGTCGGAGTGCCCCCGGGTGGAAGAACCACCGCCGGAGCCTTTTCTTTCTGTGCAGATTGCAGGGAGCCATCTACTCTGCCTGTGTTCTACAGCTGATTCACTAAGGTGGGCAGTGTGATCGGAATTTCACTCACACACACTTCATTATAAATAAAATTTTAAAAATCTTATTAGCCATGTAAAACTTTTTTCCGGTGCAAATATGTTATACAAACTTCGGTTGGCTCATGTTGGCGCCATTTCTTTGCATATTGATACTCCAACACGTGTTTCCTCCTCTAAATCCACAATTGCTAGTTGAACATATAAAGGTAAATTACATGATTAGTCAATGTTGTTTAAGTGAAGTGTCATTTTAATTTTTGTAATTGTAATTTGAGTTTTACATATTTAATTTTGTTACGATTTGTTTGTTTGTTTGTTTGTTTTTTTTTTTTTGTTGCTACTTGTGGTTAAATTTAGAAAAGAAAAAAAATCAATTGTAAAATTAGAGGAATTGAAGTGAAATTTAAATGATTTCTCTAATTTAGTACATGATTTTTAAAAAAAAAATTCAAAATGCTAACAATGATATAAGGATCAAAATGAAAGAAACCAATGGTATAATTTATTCTAAACATAATTTCAATGTTAATTAAAGTTGTAATTTGATTGTCTTGTATGTCTCTTAGGACTGTGTGAGCATTCATTCGACTGGTCAAAATCGAATGACTCAAACCAATTCACTAGATAATAAATGATTTCAACGGATCGAAAGGATGGATACAGTTGTATTTTTTTTAATTTGCCTAAGTTTGGACGAATGGTGGATGAGCAACCACTCAACTAACCTGATTCTCCAACACCCTTAAGAAAATAATACTACGTTTTTCTACTTTGTATGTTAAAAATATTATTTTATTTAATAATTATATTGACTATTTATGAAATATGAAAGTTGACCTTTATTTCTAAAGAAATTAAAAATTTTAAACTCAAAATATTAATAATTATTGAAAAATAGTTCCAA
Source organism: Camellia granthamiana (assembly GCA_036172215.1). Lineage (NCBI taxonomy): Eukaryota > Viridiplantae > Streptophyta > Magnoliopsida > Ericales > Theaceae > Camellia > Camellia granthamiana. Next base: position 39,406,465 of record CM069905.1, read on the forward strand.
AAAAAGCTTAAAATAGTAAATGCCAAACTGTTAAATCAATTCGCATCAATCTACCAACTTGTACGACCCGCTTAATCATCATCCATTAACTAAGCGAACGGATACAAATTGATTTTTTTAATACTCTAAAATTTAGACAAGACAAATGAGGTCATTTGATCCGATCCAATCCAATTGGCAAACCTCCCTACTGTACATACTAGTGGTGCCTTTTAACACGTTAAAATTTTAATCCTAACCAAGACAGGTAAAAACACGGGTGGTTTGTGCTTTGAGATTTCCAGCTAATCAACTTTCAAGTTTGATCCATACCTACTCCTTAGAAGACTTGTTTGTTCCACTTGGGCGGAGGTGGGCTGGACCGCGGCTCTTGGACCCCCGCATGGGCCTTGCTGAATAGTGATTGGGCCTTTTATAGAGTAATCCAGGCCCATCACAGCAAAGTTTCATCTTACAATTATTTAGATGTAACTTATTATTTGGTTGTTACTTTTTTCTTACAAATTTTAATTGAATAAATGAACATTAATGCTTCGAACACTAACAAATATGTAAATACATATATCAATTAAGGTATATGGTGAAGTATCAATAAATCTCAAATAGTGATCTTATAAACTGTTTGGTTCTCTATTTTTTTTATGAACCCAAAGGTCCTATTTTAGTGTGAATTACATAAAAGGCCAAGCATAAACGTGCATGTGTTATGTGTTGAGGGATAAATGTTAGTTTTCTCGTAATGTTGAAATTACTATATGTAACACTTCAAAAAAATTCATTAGTATATTTTTTCCAAACGTAACACTTTAATGTAACATTCAAAAAGTATAACACTCTAATGTAACATACTAAAAACTCCTTAGTAGAATTTTCCTAAACATACACTATAAGAAAAAACACTTTTGGCGACCAAATTTTTAGTCGCCAAAGGTTGTTTTTTAGTCGGCGAAAGTCAATGGTGACTAAATTTATTCGTCACCCCGTTGGTCGCCAAAGCCTAGTTGGCAATAGTCAACGGTGACTAAATTTATGTTAGTCGCTAATAATCTTATCTTTGGCTACCAAAACGGATTTAGTCGCCAAACATAATGTTTTGGCGACCAAATATTTAGCTGTCAAAAGTAATTAAATCAAAATGAAATTCTCTTTGAGTGACTAAAATATTTAGTCGCCAAAACATTTTAGTCGCTAATAATCCTATCTTCGGCTACTAAAACGGACTTAGTCGCCAAACATAACGTTTTGGCGACCAAATATTTAGTCGTCAAAAGTAATTAAATCAAAATGAAATTCTTTTTCAGCGACTAAAATATTTAGTCACTAAAACATTTTAGTCACTAATAATCTTATCTTTGGCTACTAAAATGGACTTAGTTGCCAAACATAACGTTTTGGCGACCAAATGTTTAGTCGTTAAATGTAATTAAATCAAAATAAAATTCTCTTTCAGCGACTAAAATATTTAGTTGCTAAAACATTTTAGTCGCTAATAATAATACATTTACCGACTAACAATTTTAGTCACTAATAATAATACATTTAGCGACTAAAATATTTAGTCGCTGTTAGTTTTCACGACGAAATATTTTAGTCGCCAAAAGATTACATATTTTCATGGTAATTTACGACCAAACATTTTAATCGCCAAAGGATGCCATGTTCTTTCGTGACTAAAATCTGTAGTTGGCAAAAGTTTCCTCCCTCATCTTGATTTATTTTAGTTACTAACTATTTGGTCGCCAAAAGTCTTTTGTTACTTTTTACTACTAAATATTTAGTCATGAAAAACCTTTGCTTGCATTTTTGGCTACCAAAATATTTAGTTGCCAAAAATTTTGTAATTTTTTTAAAATTAATTTCTCAGCCACCTGTATTTATTCCATTATTAACACAATCTGTACCCTGTATAAATAAAATTATCCACATACTGATAAAATTAGCAACTATTCCACAATATGCACACATTTCACTTTCAACCATCAAAAAAATTCATATTTAATATGAAATTAATATTTCCAATAGAAATTCCATACAAACCAAGTATAATCCAATCTCAAAAATAAAATTCCATACATAATATAGGATTAAACAAAATTGATATCCAATTGTAAATCTGTACCACCAAAAATTAATTTGTACCATGCCAAAAGGTAATCTATACCATGCCAAAAAAGTAATCTGTATCACGTCAAAAGGTAATCTGTACTGCATAAAAAATTAATCTGTACCACGTCAAATTCAATCTGTTGTACCACGCCATAAAACTAATATGTACAAACAGTACTAATTTGTAGACTAAAAACAATGTCTTTCGTACTGTAGACACCACATTTTTGACCGTTCGCAAGACTCAGACGCTTGGTTCAATGCACTCAATGATGAAAGCTGAATTGTGAATTCGTAGCGATTCGGAATCAGTTAGGCTTCCGAAATAACCTCACATTTTCAACATTTACCTTGTTTGAACCTTTGGGTTTCATTTTTGGACCATTTCTCACCCTGAGCTGAGTTTGAACCCAAAAAAAAAACAACAAGGGAGGCCATCGAGGTCCGGCTGTACATTGGTGATGGCCGGCTGTGGCTGTGAATGGCTGGGGCGGCATTCGATGGCGATAAACACTGCTCTGGGTGGGCGCCAGCTGTCTATTTTTGAAGGTATTTATCTCATTTTCAGCTTGAATTCTATAAAATCGAAGCTCTAGAATTGTTTTGAGGGTTGGAAAAAATATCAAGAAGAGATATATACACCTTGAAGCCCCTTCACACCTCATTCTTCCATTGCAAGTTACCTTGAAGCCGACCTAGCTTGCTTACACCACCACTACACACCATATACAACCTTGTCTTACCACTCTAAAGCCTTGGTTGCTCTTGAGGAAGTGTAATTCAAGTTTGAGATTGCTTTAAAACCAAGTTTGAAACTTCAAGAACAAGCTTGCTTCTTGGGAGGTATAAGCTTGCTCTCTTTTTTCTTGCTTTCATTTCTATCCTTTACTTCATCATTCTTGTTGTTTTGGTTGTTTTTGAGTTTGTTTGAAGTGTTGGAGTTGTGTTTGAAGAGTTACCAAAAGGATAGAGAGAGCTTGCTCTTTCTACACCCTTATTCATAACTCAAACTCTTCTCATTTTCACTCTTTTTCCTTGGTATTCATATTGATTTTCAGAGGTTTAAAAAGGCTTAAAACCATGTTTTGAAGCTTCAAAAATGGAGGGGTTAGCCACCCCTCCTCACTCTTGTTTACTAGCCTTAATGCTCATCTTTGTTGTCTAGCTTTTTTAACCCCTTTTCATGCATGTTTCACCTCTGATTTGCATGTATTTAGGACTGTTTTGAGGTTGTCTAAGCTTTTCCAATTGGTTCATTCCTTGTTAGATACACTTGCAGTCTTAGAATTAGCATACTTGTTTAATATGCTTTCTTGGTTCATTTTACATGCTTTGGGGATTAAATTTGCTAATCAATCAATCAATCCATATCTTTCATTCATGAGAATGGTTTCAACCAATTGAGGTTGCTCAATGCATGTAAGGGAGACCTACATTTAATGGCTTAATCTCTTCAGAGATTCATCGTCAACGGTGTAGTCTCCTTCTCATGTTTTGGGAGGACCTCTTGTTTGACATCACTTCTTGTTTAGAGGACTTAACATCACATTTGGACAAATGGATTAATTAATGGCAAGGCCTAAAACAATTGGTTTAAAATTTGGATCAACACACCTAAAGAAAAAAATGGTTTAAATAACTTGAACTTGGCCGGGCGTTATGCCAAGTTCCTTGTGTCAAGGGTCATCAAGCATTAATTCATGGTGTTTTTGATGTCCTTGAAGCGTTGCAACTTCCCTTTTTTGAGTTCATTCCATGAAAAAAGGGAGGGGTGGTCCATTTGCATTACATTCATTAACTTTTGTCCAAAATTGACATTTAAGATCATCAAGTGATCATATCGCTCATTGATGGTTTTTGAATCAATCCCAACATTCTCTTGAGGTTTTCTTGTGACAGAGAAGGAAGGAAGGACAGACAGAGCTTGAAAATGCTCTATCTGTACTGATTTCACCTCAGAGCACAGAAGCAGAGTTTGCACCAAATCAATGCACGGCCCCTCTATAGGCCCGGCCGACCATCAGTAATGCACGACCGGCCCTTGGTGTGTGCCCAACAGTGCAGTTTTGCAGAAGTAGAGTTTGCACCAAATCAATGTACGGCCGACCCTCTGTAGGCCCGGCCGACCATCAGTAAGGCACGACCGGCCCTTAGTGTGTGGCCAACAGTGCAGTTTTGCAGAAACAGAGACAGTGGCTGAAGATGAAACAGAGGCAGTCTGGGACAGACGGAGCAGCTTTTAGGTGATGCACATGCAACCTCCATCCATCTTCCTTGACATCCATATCAAATGCATTGTTATTTAATTGTTTCATTAGCATAGCAAATTGTGTTGTAATATTTAATTAGTCTAATTAGTTGTAGCTAATTAGTTGATGTTGTAATATTTAATTAGCTTAGCCTAGTTAATTTATTTTAATTAGCTTAGATAGTTAGTATTCATTTCAAGTGCTGTAATACATTAGTTAGTTAGCTTAAATAGCTTAGCATAGCTAGTTGGTTAACTTTTATTCATTCGGACCCTCCTTCACGAGGGCGTACTGTTGTAATAAGTGTGCGTGCGTGTGTCTATGTCTTTCAACCCCACGTCTTTCTTCCTTTTATTTAATTGCTTTTGATGGTTAGATTAGGGACATGTTTTAATTAGCATATTGCATGCTTGCATCTATTCATCTTGTCTTGCATGCACCGAGGCTCGGCGCATCATTCAAATTGCATTGTCATTTCAATATCTTATTTGAATACATGTTTAACCGCATGTTATCAAATCGATCCATATGTTATATTAGTAGCCGAGCCTATTAATTGCATTATTTGCATGTGTTGCATTAAACACTTAACATAGTTAGGAATCATACATTTTTCTAACTCTCATGTTTTCCTAGCATGGAGTACTAGGTGAGTTTTTACGCTTTAGCATACTTGCATGAATGTGAGTGATTTCCTTGACTAGCATGCTTACCATGAGGTTATGTGCTTACTTGCTAAACTGCTTGAATGCTTGTGGATGAAGGCTTGTTGTCTGAATTGGAACGATTCAACGAATGAATGTTTTAAGCCCACTTTGTTGAGTGGCAAATCATGTTTTAAGCCCACTATGTTTGGTGGCAAAACTGCAATCTTTAAGCCCACTTGAGGTGGCAAATTCAAACCATTTTCACAAATAAACATAAGTTGAATTGTTCCAAATTTAGCAAACTAGTCTATACTTGCTTGTGTGCATCACATAGTAAAGCTAGCTTAATAACCGGAATAAGAACACATAATGTTTATAAAATATCGTATCATGATTAGTAGAGGCCGATCTTTGATCGGGCGAGCGGGGGTGCTCAATTCATGACCTTCCCCTCTCGTACCCAAGTTCCCGAGCTGAGGCAACTTTGGTGATGACGGACATGTGGCCTTTTGCACGAATCATGGGTTTCCTAAATTTCCCCAATATAAAATATTTAGGTGGCGACTCTATATCTGGCAAAGCAGTCTAATTTTGACACTTTTTGATTCAAAATCAATTTTCCAAAACGAATTGCCGGATTTGGACTCTTTGGTGTTTACCAGTTTCACATTGCACTTGTGAGATTAGATTCAGAACCGCGAGAGTCCAAACTGTAGGGCTTTTCTTTCAAACCTTCCGAAAGGGGGGGGGCGAAAAAGTCGGGCTACATGTACTTGTCAAAAAAAAAATCGTACACTGCCATTCCATGCCAAAAACCATCTATACAAATAAAATTAATCATTAGTATTGACTACATTTAGGCATATTTAAAATTATTAAAAAATATGACCATAAAACTTGAATATAATTAATACTAGTGTATGCCTGTGCATGAAGGCACAGTGTAATTCATAACCCATATCTAGATTAATTAGTGGGTGAAACTCTGTTGACCTCTACTACTTCTGCAAAGTTTCCAAATACAAAAACCCAATATCTAGATTTCTGAAAATGTAAGGTTATTTCATCTAGTTCTCAAATACAGTGGAAAAAAACAAATAATTAGAAATTCATATAACATGGATATTAGTTCAGCTATCAGTGTCATGTGCAAATTCAAAATACTAGGAACACTCTGTTCTCTCATCAACCATAAAAATTCAAAATTAAATTTTATTTGCCACAATCAGACAATAGAAACATGATGCAGCAAATAAATGGAATTACATCCAATATTATGCATACTACAGAAACTAAACACAGAACAAATCCAGTTAAGGTTTGTAGGAGCCCGAAATCCAAATCAAAGTTAAAAGTACCTAAAATCATTTACGAAAGTGAGAAATTCCATTGAGTATTAATCATCCTTTAAAAACAAATCATGTCATTTCATTTTAATGGAACACCTTATGCTTAATGGTTTGCATCTGAATCAATTAAATTTGTAATTTGATTTGAAACTCTATATTATTGTTTGAAACAATAAAACATCCTTCTTGGCACACATGCAGTGTCCTTAACTGGAAATTACTACGATGGAAGATATTGTTTCTCTTTCATTTGGATAATAAAATTGTTTTATCATGGATTAGCAGAAAATGGTTCAACACATGGTAACTCATTTTATTTTCAAAAAGTGAAGAGATGATATGATATTCACTTCCCAAACACACTCCAGTTTACAAGTTTGCACATAAATCATGGTTGATTTATTGATGAGACCTAAAAGATGACTACTTTAGGTGAAAATCCCCAATAATTTGAAGGACACAAAATATGGTGATCACAATTTTAGACATTAGAATTGCTTTGCACCACAAGGTAGTAACAGTTTAGATCCTTTGTGTCACCAAAAAGTTTACTAGGGAAAAACATCGAGTAGATAAAAAGAACAAGTTTTTAACCTACACCAATCCCAACAATTTACATCTAATAAACCTGCAAAGCTGATTTCATAACTATAAGTAACATCTACTCTTTTGAATTGTTACGTGATCAAAATTCTAATTGCATCACCTCATTTTGCAAAACAATAGAATAAAGATAATATGCAATAACAAAAATTCAACAATCCACAAAAATACAATAAAGAAAATATGCAATAAAGTTGTACTTACCAAATAGTAAACGTCATTCGACCACCTTAGATCCCCAAGAGTAGTGTGAGTTTGGCGACTACATTATTCAGATGATCAACCCTTTTATCTGTCTCCTTCTGATCTTTCTGTCCTTACTCTTGCTGTTGCAACATCTCATTGTAACATCTCCTGCGCTCCTCTCACTCTTTCAAGATACCAGTGTAATATTTCTCGCACTCCTCTCGCTCTTTCATTAACTCTTCACGATCTCTTTGTTGCTCTTCACGAAGTGCCTCCATCTCAGCTCTTATTGCCTTCATGTCCTTATCATGTGCTCGTGATGCAACTATGGTAAACGATTGTGGGCCGATCCCAAATCCAAGCAAGTACTTTTTCTTTTTGCCAAGTATTTACCTTGAAAGCTCCTCCTACGTCAATGGCATCCCTGACTCAGTGGCAGCCGCTTGTAGATTGACCATCTTTTGCTGTCATTGCACATAAAGAAGAAAAAAATGCATAATAAGATATATATTTTGAGGGTACTAAGTAATATTAAATACAATTAATTCATTGTTTCATACTTACATGCAGCTCATCACATTTGGGATGGATTCAGTCATTTGTCTTCTTGGACGTGTGGCTGTCCTCATAAAACTTAGGAAAATCCAAGTCCACATTTTTTGCTACCTGTTGATTTCAAATAATAACAAATAAAAAAATCACAACATATTATTCATAACAAAACAAAAATAATGGAGTTAATTTTAAATAAAATCAATGTCACGATAACAGCCATCATGATAGGAAATGAGCGAGATCCACTAGTATGATTGTATGGCAATTGACTTCTATTACTCTTACACGCTTTTGACCGTTTCTATAAAAAAATAAGTACATAAACAATTTTTTGTTAAATATTGAGGCATATCACATTTGGCACGGGACTATGTATGATGCATTAGTATTTTACCTAGTGAGATGCATCTTGCCATGCCACATCGATCAAATGCTTCCAATCATCCAAACTCACCGCTCGGGGCGGATGAGCATATGGGTCATCAGCACCCTCTTCCTTTAATAGCTCTAATTCTTGCTTCAAGTTGTACCTCCAATCTTTGTACAACTTATATGCCTTCGTATTCACAATTTGCTGAGCTTGTGAGTCATTGTGAAAATCGCCCCCACTATCAAACTTGTCCTACAAGCATAACAAGTGAAAATGACAATCATTAAAATAAGTGCTTCTTACAAGTACAAATAATAGAGGAATACATATTGCCCAATATTATCAATTACGAGAACAGTTTGGATGACGGTAGCTTTGGTAGTCTCATCCATATTCAGCCACAACATAACATCCATGAGAGAGCACATACTTCTAATCTGAAGCCCTGACTCATTAGTTGCTAGAGTGGCATAATCTCCGGTCATTGCATTTAGGACACGATCGATGTGAACATATAATTTTCCCCCTTTGTTGGATCTCATTATTTTTTGTATTCCTTTTCTAAGTATAGGTCCTCGTACACGTGTGGACCTAGAAGTTCCTGATAACAAAATAACAATAAGCAAATTGCAAATAATGACAATTGATAATTGACACAATTGAAGTACAATGATCTTACCTGTGACATGATTTTGAGTTTCTAATGGTGGTTGTGTCTTATCAGAATCCTCGAATGGTGGGATAGTCCCATCAGGACAAGATGCACCAATTGATCCTGAGGGGACAACAAGAGGTAGTGTACCTGTTGATCCTAAGGGAACAACAGAAGGTGGTGCAACTGTTGATCCTAAGGGGACAACAGCCGGTGAGTTTGTTTCGGTGGTCATCAGTGACCTTTTATTGAGCCGACCAGTCTTCAAGCCAGGAACCATGATGCAAACTGCAATAACACAACTGACAGTACAAAATGTCATATACAATAAGACATTTAATTATAAAGAAGAGATATAACAAGCTACTATGACCTGCTTTTTAAATTATTTGTTGCATAGATATATAACATGCTTTTTTTCATTAAAAACCAAATCTACCACTAGCACCAAGATATCAATAACTGAAAATATCCCTTTCAAAAGTAGGGAGTACAAGTCCATGAATCTAATCACAGACCAATGCAAAATGCAAACGATCAATTTTCTACATAGAATAGCCATATGATGTCATATCACAGAAGAAAATACAAGTAATACACATCTTCATAACAATAGACAGAAAAATGAGTCATACCCATTTGCTTGATGATATCTTCAGAAGAAAATAGAAGTAATATGAATGTGATCGTGTAAACAAACAGATAATCAAAGTAAACCATTTACTTCATGATGTCACAAAATTCACAGAATAACAAGTGACTTGCCCAATCCAACCATAAGAGGATGAATTTGGTACACACATTAATATATATATATATATATTATAAAATTACAAATTCACACTACATGCACCTTCTTGACCAACATACCACATTCCAAGTTTATTGCCTTCAACATTGGAAGTTCTTTATTTGATTGGTTTGATGAATTTGATTTTAATTTCCAATCATGTAGTATTGTTGTTTATCGAGCACAAGTAAAACCAAAAATTGTAGATGGGGCCAAACTCGCAATGAAATCAATTGAGTTTCTAGGCACATATGAATAAAATGATGTAAGCATACAAATTAGAAAAATAGAAAATTTAGAATTCAAAAGTAAAATTCAATTAAAACTAAAAGCCACAATTCAAGTACAGATACAAATAAATTAGAAAACTTTGGTTTATATGTTCAATACAAAATTCCTTGACAGACACAATATTTGCCTCACAGGTCATGTAAAACTTATCTAACACAGCAATATAGACTTTATTATTTGCTTATGTTTTTTCATAGATTCAATCGCAACATAAAATTAACAAATGGTTAAAAGGAACCAATATGAGAGATGAAAGACATTTAGTTAGGTTCATATCAGATTTTGATAAGCACGGTGTATCTACTATCAAATGAAATACGTCTTTTTCTATGAAATGGGTTTCTCCACTCTTGCTTTATGTTATTTTTTATTCTGTTTACCTACTATCACAGTGTAACGAGTAATTAAATTTTTTATTTTGTTTATATCAGATTTTAATTTCTGTTTATACTAGAAGAACCCCTCCACCACACCCTCCATCACTTCAATCCACACAAATAGGTGTTATTCATCTCATTTTATAAACAAATAAACCCAAGTTTCTATTGCTACTGCTGTTGCTATATACCACTAGTTATTAAAAAAACTACATCAATTCATTAGTGTTTTGAGGAAGGTTTTTAGTAAGTTTCTACTGGTTATTGAGTGAACTTAAACTTACAAATGACATTGTGAAAAAAGCCAAAAAACATACATTTGGTCTGTTTATACTTGGCTGGCATTAAAAACTAATGATTAGAGTAGGTTTAGCCCATGTAATACTAAAACCTTTCCCTCTTTTCACTAATTTTTATTGGCTACTTCTCCTTTTAAATATTTTAAAATTTCAATTAGCAATCACAGTCTAAATATTAGCCAAGTCTCAATTATTGTTATCTTCTTTCTTAATATTTAACAAAGACAAGATTTGCTATTCTTTATCTGGTAAGTTCTAATGTATTATCCTCTGATGCAAGTTGAGTGAGGTTTCTTCTTGGGTCCCTCTATCTGAGGCAGAGTTTGGCTTTCTTTCTGGTAAAATTTCAAAGTTAGCGTCTCTTCTAGTTTTTTATTTTATTCTTTCTTTGAATGGATTCTATCACATCTTTTATTTATTTATATATTCATCTTTTGTTGTTGACTAAAAGCTCAGATGGTGTTTTAAGGATCATCAAAGCATTAAGGTCACCTTTGTCATCGATGACACTGTTGCAGCAAACAAAGATAACTCCCCACGGTTCACAACAAAGTTATAAAAAATAACAATAAAATAAGAATGAGAAGAGAATGAAAACAGAGAAAACACATGGGTACATTTCTTTAAAATATAAACTTAGATATGCCAACCCAGGGAAGAATTTTCAGTACACACAAATTTTGTTACATCCCATTTGTGTAATTAATCTCTGTGGTTAATTCATAACTCCCAATTTCGAAGTTTCCCAATTAGTATATTAATACCACCAAAAATTATTGAAAAATAGCAATAAGCCATTTAAATACATAGAACTTTGTTAAAGATTGAGATTTCGTTCCACTTCCTCTTTCTTTCCATTGTTGGCTACTTTGAGTATTTTGTTTATATTGACTAATTGATAAATAGCATTAAAAAAAATATATATATATGTTGTTCATGCCGTTTCAACTATTTCGACCAAATCTTGATAATTTCACTTATCCTTCCATCAAAGACTCTAGAAACAGGATTTGAACAATTGGTCTTTGAATATCATATAGTTATATACTTTCCCGGATTTCTACAAAAACTGACCTATGAGAATATATGATGAGTTAGTTGATCAGTTATGGACAATTGTACGGGGAGCAAATATTTCGGTAAGCCCGTACTCCTTTCTTCCAAGCTCCGTTTCTGTTCGATCACCTGCGAGCACAACGGCGGTAAGCTACTTGGCGGTGTGTGGCCGGAAAACCCCTCCGACGATCAAGTTAGCCAATACCTTGGGATAGGGAGAGAAAGAGGAGAGAGTGTTTGAGTGTAAGTGTTTCTTACAAAAATGTTCGTCTCTCTTGGTATGGGGGGCGCAGACCTGTTTATATACCCTCTGCGCCCCAAATCTACTCCCAGTGATCTCCTGACACGTGCTCTGCTATCCCATCCGTCAGCACAAACCTCGCTGAACATCACCTAACCCAACTGCCTGCCCACTCTACTGGGAGCTCGACAGCCAAGCTTCTCCATCTCGGCTGTATTCCAATAGCTAAGCTCAACGAGGACCGAGCTAGGCTGCATCCCGGCATGACCGAGCTCGGGATAGTTCATGCAGGTTTGCCGTCGGCCTTACTGCCTAGCAAACACAAGTAGCTCGGTCCAACCACGCCTTTCCTTGGT
>CM069905.1:39418791-39446690 GCA_036172215.1 Camellia granthamiana
GAGATTGATTATATTTTGAGATTTTTATTGATAAATCCATCTTAGAGTTGTTATAACACATTAAGTCTACAAAGGAATATTATAACCTGATTAATCCCATATACTTTTCTTTTTATTCCATAAAGTCCATTTTTCTAATTTTATATTTTTACCTGGACTATTATGCCCTTATATATATATATATATATATACTGTGTTAATACATAACACCTGTGATTTTGTGGATTCAGTTTTGGCAGTTTCTATCATTCTAATTCAAATGGATACGTTTTTATCTTGCATGCTCGTTCTGAGGCTTTGATGTGCTAGGGTTTCATTGTTGCTGTTGTAGTCTGGTTCGGTGATTTTCAAGTGAAGACGACGAATTTGAAGGTGTTCGGTTCTCAGATTTTTTGGAGTATAACTACTTCAAAGCAGTTGTTTTCGAGTTTTTGGACGATTGTAGGATTGCATGATTAAGGTTAGTATCATTTTGGTTATGAATACATATTCACTTTATGTTTTGATTTGTATGATGGATCAGATGCTCTATTTTTTGATTGATACGGATCGGATGCTCTGTTTTTTCAATTATATGCATCATACGTGATATAATTCAGAGTATATGGATCAATGTGAATGTTTACATCGTGGTCCTATGGAGGGGAGGTCATCAGATTAGTAATAAATGTGGATCTTCTATAATTTAGAGTATGTGGAACAATGTGAATGTTTACATCGTGTTAGTATTATGTGAAGAATATGGATGTTTGCATTTTACTTTGATGTTTGCTTAATGAGGCTCTGTGTGAGTGATATAATTCAGAGTATGTGAATCAATGTGAATGTTTACATCGTGGTCCTATGGAGGGGAGGTCATCAGATTAGTGATGAATGTGGATTGTCTATAATTCAGAGTATATAGAACAATGTGAATGTTTACATTGTGTTAGTATTACGTGAAGAATGTGGATGTTTGCATTTTACTTTGATGTTTGCTTAATGAGACTCTGTGTGGGTGATATAATTCAGAGTATACGTGTCAATATAAATGTTTACATCGTGTTAATATTAATGAAAGAATGTGAATGCTCTTACTTTACTTTGATATTTGCTTAATGAGACTCTGTGTGGGTGATATAATTCAGAGGATATGTATCAATGTGAATATTCACATCTTGTTAATGTGAATTATGGATTTAACACTTGAACTGTACACGTAGTCATCTAATTTTTGCACAATGTGAATTTTCATATCGGTTTGGATTATTGTTGATTGTTGTATTGTTGTGTTTTTACAGGAGATGGATACCTTTATGATGTTAGTGTGTACATATGGTTGCAGTACAACTGTAATAAATGTTGCCCGCGCATTGTGTTATTCGCGTTTGGTGGATTGTTTGTATGAAAAATTGGGGGAGTTGTCTGCTGGTTCTATTTCATTGTTCTGTCGGTTACCTGGGATTAATAAGTGTGATTTGGACAATGAGGAAGAATTTCAGAATATGTTACTGCTTGCTAAATCAATAGGGGTACAACATGTAGAAGTTGTGGTTGAGTTGAAAAGTGATATTGGTCAGTCAAGTAGCTCAGGATTGCTGCGTGTGGGCGTTGAGGAAGATATTGATGCACTACGGAGATTTTGCCACCATAAGGAGAAGGTGTTGTTGTCAGCCCCTTGGGCAAATGGTATTACGCATGTGGGACAACAGTTTGTTAGAGGTGCACAAGAATTTCGTGATGTTTTATGTAAGTATTCCATCCAATGTAGGTTTCAGTTTACGTATGTCAAGAACGAGACAATAAGAGTTACTGCTGTGTGTGCGATGCGTAAGGAGAGAGGCTGCTTGTGGGCTATACATTGTACAGCACAATGAGCAAATGGTTTTTTCTACATCAAGAGGTTTAGTGATGTGCATAGTTGTGGTACAGATGTCCGAACATCGAAGAATCCGCGAGTTAGTTCGGATTTGGTGTCGAGTACCATATCTGAAATTGTGAGGGACACACCGTTGACTCGGCCGTATGAAGTAGTGACTATTTTGAAGAGGGATTATGGATTAGATGTGAGTTACCATGTCGTATGGTTGGGTGTGGAGAAAGCAAATGCTGGTATTCATGGAGATCACTCATTATCGTTTGACCAGCTGCGGTGGTATTCGGATGCTATGATGCGGTACAATCCAAGGAGTTATGTCAATATTGACTATGATGCGAGTAGTCAACAGTTTTGTCGTTTGTTTGTGTCATTCGCTGTGTGTATTTCTGAGTTCAATTCTTGTCGGCCTTTATTATTCCTGGATGGAACATTCCTCAAAGGAAAGTACAAAGGTCAGCTACTTGCGGTAACGATGAAAAACGGAAACAATGGTTAGTATTTTTTTTAGCTGTCTATTCATATCAATATTCACTCTGAGCAGCATAGTCTGGACAAATGAGTGATTGAGAAATTATAAGTAATGTGAACATTGACATTAGTATGCACTGATGTGAATGTTCACATATGTGTCTGCTAATGACAGTAATGTGAACATTCACATTATTATACACTGATGTGAATGTTCACATCAGTGTATACTAATGTCAGTTGATCAATTAATGAACAGTACTGTGAATGTTCACATTATCAATGACTCAACAATCAACAATGAATTATTAATGGTCGTTAATGTGAATGTTCACATCGTTGATGTTTATGAACCCGAATCCAAAAATAACAATAGTAATAGGGCAATGTAGATATAAACATTCACATAACCTGTTTCGTTTATACTATTTTCTATTCAATTTGGAATATTGTGAACAGTTGTGTATTGGTGTTGTGTTGTAGGTCTGTTTCCTGTTGCATTTGCGATTGTTGATTCAGAGATCACGGCCAATTGGTCGTGGTTCTTGCATGAACTTGGGAAGGTTATTGATGGTAAGTGCCAGATTACTTTTATTTCGGATCGTAATCTTGGTCTGTTAGAAGCTATACCAAAGGTGTTCCCATTGGCTCATCACTGTTATTGCTTACAACACTTGAAGAGCAATTTAAGAGACCAGATGAAAGGAATTGATAATGGATTCAGGGATCACCTAGTAAGTAGTTTGGGTGACTGTGCTTACGAGCCAACTATGGTAGGGTTCCATGAAAAGCTTGCAAAATTAAAAGAGGAGGGTAAACAACGAGCTCATAATTTTTTCAAGGACTTGGCACATGAGCACTGGGCAAATTCATACTTCAGGTAATAATAGTTTCCTAAGGTGTTCCATTTGTCAAGTTTAGAATGGTAGCGATGTGAATTTTCAGTTTAGAATGGTAACAATCTTCCAATTGTGTTTCATGTTCAATATAAATGATGTGAATGTTTACATCTGCTAATGATGACTGATGTGAATGTTCACATCTGTTAATTTGTCAAATAGTCATGCAATGTATTACAGATTTGAATGTTGACACTTGTCATATTTTGTTGTTGTTAACATTCACATCTATCTATCATTTAAGTTGACAACATAATAAGCATATAATGTTCACTACGAATGATGTTAATGTTCACATCTGTCAACGTGAATGTTCAGACCTGTTAAATTCCGTATTGTACAATGTTTGTGATATTATGCAGGGGCATGCGTTATGGGGAGATGACATCTAATGCGGCGGAGTCATTTAATAACTGGATTAAAGAAGCACGTAATCTTCCTATCACTCAAATGGTGGACACAATTCGTACTTAGTTGATACGGCAAATGTCTGCACGGCGTGACCAAGCAAACAAATGGAATGAGCTTATTTGTCATACATTCGAAACAAGGCTTATGGATTTGTTCAATGACAGCAGGTCTTGGCAAGTTAGCAAAGCCAATGAGGATGTGTTTGAAATTCATTCGATACCATATGTTACAATTGATGTTGCGAGGCGTACATGTTCTTGCTTCAAATGGCAAATCAACGGATTCCCATGTGACTATGCTGTTATTGCTATTCAGAAGACCCGCTACAATCTCAATGATTGTGTGGAACATTGCTTGCATGTAGAGACATATCGTGCAGCCTATTTGGGTGCCATATTCCCTATACCATCGGTGGAGAAGCCGCCTTTTGATCTCACGGACTTCACTATATACCCGCCAACTATGAAAAGACCACCCGGAAGGCCGAAAAAGAATAGGATCCTATCAAGGGATGAGAAACTGAAGCAAATAAGGTGCGAGAGATATGATAAGTTGGGGAGCCATAATCAGAATCATGTACGGAGCCGATATAGGATGTACATTTTTCATTTCAACATTGTGTTTTACATTGGATTCTTATATTCATTTTTGAAATAAGATTGTGTTGTGTTGGCAAACATTACGTTGCAATAAGATTACGTTGCGTTGGCAAACATAATAATGTATTAGTATTTGATTTGTGTTTTATTTTAATTTTTTTAAGGTACCAATCTGACATTTATGTTGTTGTATTTTGGATGAATACATGATGTTAACATTCACATTTCTGTAATATAATCACATTATGTGAATAATTGCACATGGGTTGAACTTTTAAACATTTCTGTGGTGTGAATGTTCACATTCTTGTTACTGTTAATAGCATCAAAGTAGATGACTTGAACGTTTACATCAATGTAACCATTGACATCATCAACTCATAAGATGTGAATATTCATGACATCGTTGCTGCCATTCAAATAATCAGAAGTTATGATGTGAATATCCACATCATCAAATTATTAGATGTGAATATTGACTTGTGTTAAGAAATATCATATTCACACCTGTCATATTGTGTTACACGAACACTTTAAGCAATATTCATATCCATGTAGTATGGTTTAAAACATAAGAAAGTGTATGATCATTCTGCGATGTGAACATTCACATCATGTCATGTGTCAAAAAAAAAAAAAAATACAATCTCAATGTGCATGACTAACACAAAATAGGCCTGAAATGCATATATATATATTGACTGAAAAATATCTGTACAAGCAGTGATATAGACTTGATTTACAATTAAGCTAGTTTGCTCTAATATGTAAAATCTATTGACACTAAATTGTCTTAAATGAGGATAACAGATTTGGGTAACAGTGATAGGTGGACACCCCTCACCTATAGGTTTTCACATTGCACTGTCTTTCTGTGGTTCAGAAAAAGGTGTACTAATGAGTCTCTTATTTGACACCATTCAAAGCGATCTAGGCTGGTAACAATGTCTTCACGGTATACATGTGCCCCCATGATGTAACAAGCTGTAGGCTCGCAATCCACCCTGAAAATGCAAACTTCTTGTTAGATTTTGAAATTTAGGTGGGTAAAGGTTGTGGAACATGTGTACAAATCGATTTTAGGCTTACAAATCTGATGCTTGCTGAGGACAGATGTCTACTGATATGATTGGTTGCGAAGTATTTTGGCTTGATAATTTGGTCCATAATGGTAATGATGGTCCAATATTGTGCACCAAAGCCTCGATGTAGTCCCTCTGCCAACAATAAAATTTCATATTAGGCACCAACCAACATAGTGCATACGTCCAAGTTCAAATATTACACATCATGACAAGTATTATATGTGTCAGCCACTTGCCACTATTTGTGCTTTGTCAATATGTGGGTCATGTATGCCTTCTCTTGGGCGCAGCGAGTTATAATGCCTCCATGCATTCTCTTTCACATCGTACACAACAATTGTCCAGTGGAAGTTGTCGTGTATTAGGAAGATTAAGAATCTCTGGCCTTGATATTCCTTGATGTGTACATTAATCAGTTTATTTCTCTTGTGGGGGGTACTCTTGCATGATTTTCTGCACACAAAGGGCATACAACGATGTACCAAGTATTTATATCAATGTTCGATGTGAATGGTGTGAATGTTCACATCTGCTAATGGTGAGTGATGTGAATGATGTGAATGTTCACATCTGCTAATGGTGAGTGATGTGAATGATGTGAATGTTCACATTTGTTAATGTGAGTGATATAAATGATGTAAATGTTCACATCTGCTAATGGTGAGTGATGTGAATGATATGAATGTTCACATCTGTTAATCTGAGTGATGTGAATAATGTGAATGTTCACATCTGTTAATGATTAGTGATGAAAATGATGTGAATGTTTACATCTATTAATTTGTGAAATAGTCATACAATGTATTACAGATGTGAATGTTCACACCTGTTATATTATGTTGTTGTTAACATTCACATCTATGTATCATTTAAGTTAACAACATAATAAGCATACAATGTTCACTGTGAATGATGTTAATGTTCACATCTGTCAATGTGAATCTTCTTATCTGTCATTTTATGTTGTTGTTAACATTCACATTTGCCTATCATTTAAGTTAACAATATAAGCATATAATGCTGAGATGAACATTTACATCTATTGAAACATAAACAAACCAAAAGTCTAGTGGTTACCAAACATGTGCTTGTAAAGATGAATGCTGAATCCTCCAAACTTAGGTTGACTAGCCCTTGTAGTTCAAGTAGAATTTCACCATATGCATCTATCATCTGCAGAAACAGAGGGGGGGCAGTACATTATTTGCAGTGTCTTTACAGTGTGTGTATGTGTGTGTGTGTGTGTGTGTGTGTGTGTGTGTGTGTGTGTGTGTGTGTGTGTGTGTTTTGTACACATTTACAGTTGCCATACGTTGTTGGTTATTGATTCTTCCTTGATGATGTGTATGATGTCATCAAAATACATATCTTTAGTCTTAGAGTCCCTTCGCCGCACTAGCAACCTGTGCATTGTGATTACAGAAAATGTTAATGTCAACATTGCACATTTATGAAATGATCTAATTTATTAAGTATGTATGTGAACTGAACATGAGCAAACAAAAAAAAATTCAGTTGGGGATATGTAAGATCACTTATTCATCACCGCCATTCTTGTGCAAATTTTGGACCTTCTGCTTATTGAGTTTGCTCATGTTGGCCCAAACCTTTAGTTTGTTGTTCAAGGTTAACTTCTTGTACTTTGTTGGCTGCTTTTTTTATGGATGCTTGTCTAAATCTTGTGCAATTTGCATTGCATGGGATTGCTCTTCGACTCCCTCTTTCCATTTCTTTTGACCAGGCAAGTTGGGGTATTCAAACTCATCCAACCGGTGCTCTTTCCTTACCTTCTGCTTTATGCGCTTTACTCTCGATGGTGGGCTAATAATGTGTTCCAATGCTGTAGTGGGATGCTTCTTAAGGCTGTCATGAGCCTTTTGTGCTTCAACTTGAGTGATAATGTGGACGGACTGATTGTAAAAAAGGTCTAGAAGAATTATTTTTTCACATTCCAAGTTGATGACCAACTTTCTGTGTCAGCCGCTGAATTTCTAAGCCTTTTGTCAGCCGCTGAATTTCTGTATCTATCTATTCCATGCAATTCTTCATGTCCATATCCATATTGGATGGGCCCGATTGGTCAAATAGTTTGGCTTCAAGGACAGCAATCACCCTTGCCCTCAACTCCCATGATTCTTCCAACTGTTTGTATTTCGCTTCCCATTGTCGTACAAGACCCCAAGCTTTTTGGTTTTCTTTTATAAGTACATCCACAATGTCCGGCTTAGTTGGTTGTACTATGATAATACCTCTCTCAGCATTGGGAGTGTTAAAGTCGGGGTTGATATCATGTCCAACATCATTTATGTAATAACCCTCACCACCGATTACCGATTAATTACTGATTACTGCTCAATTGAGACTGATTATGACAAGTACTTGAATCAACCGAAATACTGAACTGACTGACTGAAATCTGGAACTGAATTGATCGAGTATATCTGTTTAATTGTATGTCTATCTGTTTGACTGTTTAATTATCTGTTCATGTTTTATGTTGAAACTGCAAATTGAAGGCCTTATCGGCGGCCGAGTCTGAAATTGATTGATGTTCTGTGTTAATCGGAATTTATATGACTTTATGGTATATTTAATTAAAATGTGATTTTGTGTGATTAAATTAGATTAATTAAGTAAATTATACAAGTTGCATTATTCACCATCTTGCCACCACTAGTGGGCCACTTACTTGACACATTTGAGACCCATTCATATGCATTACAAAACATTTCATCAGCTCATTTTGTTGCCTACAACCGACCAAGAAGGAGAGTGAGAGAGAGTTGAGTTGTTCTTGAAAGTTTGGCTAGAGAACTTAAAGAATTGAAGTGTAAATTGGCAAATTGAACCTCTAGACTTGTCATTGAGGAACCTAGGTATGAATTTCATCCTCTAGATTGTATGTTTAAGCTCTATCTAGCATGGATCATGATAGTTTAATGAGCTAAGTCAAGAATTGGTCTTGTAGTGTTGGATTAAAGCTTGTATCATGCATGCATGTGTTTATCCTTGCATTTTGATGTTGAATTCATGGCAATTAGTGCATGCATGTTCATAAGAGTGTGATAGTCCATGATTTCATCTTATTTTGAAAAGAATTGGCTCATTTGAGCTAGCATTGAAGCTTTGAAATGATTTGAGTTCATGCATGTTACATGTTCATCTTGTTCATGAAAATTGGTTTGAAATTGGATTTAATTGAACTACCTTTGGGCTTTGATTTCTCAAATTGATCTTTGAAACATGTTATATTATGAGTTTTGAAGTGTTTTCCAGAAAATTAGCCCAAAAGGAGCGAATTTGATTCATTTGAACTTGAGTTTGAGCTTGAGGTTCGAATTTGGGAATTCCAGATTTTGGACTCACGCTCGAGCGGGGTTACTGGCGCTCGAGTGTGAAATTCGTGCTCCCAGTACTTTGCACTGTTTTGATGTCCGCTCGAGCGGAATAAGTGACGCTCGAGCGGGACCTTGTGTCTTGCACTCGAGCAGGTGTCGAGCGGCCAATCGAGCGTGATTTTCACCTATCTAGTACTTTTGACTGTTTTGCATACCGCTCGAGCATGGGAAGTGACGCTCGAGCGTGAACCTTTGTCTGCGTGTCTGCTCGAGCGGAGTAACCTACGCTCGAACGGGACCCCTATTTTCTGAAAATGTTTTTAAAGTGCATCTTTGCATCCTTATTCCATCCTAGGCATTCTTAGGCCTAGTTTAAGACATCTTAATGTGGATATAGATGTAGAACCACACCGAGGCAATTTAGGGATTAAGTTATTATCTTTCCCAACTGTGTAGCTTAGTGTGTGTTCAATCTGTGACTGTGTAGGGTTGGCTTTCCGAGGAGATCCTCTAGCTTATTGTAGCCCAGAACTCTGTGAGTAACAATTGTGTAAAGATATGTTCAACTGTGAATATTTCTGACTGATTATCTGAACTGTTTTCTGAACTGATACTGTTAATTGAATGAATGTATGTCCTATATTTTGAACTGTATTGTGGCATCCTTAGCAACTACTATTTACTGCTACTGTCACAGAGATCTCTGTCGGTTCCCTTGTAGGAACCACTACTGTTTACTGATTGATGGCCATCATTTACTGTCCGGTCTTTTAAGACCTACTGTTTACTGTACTGCTATGGTAATGGATGTACTACATATGACTGCCTAACTGAATGACTGATACACTGAATCAATGAACTGTTTTCATTACTGTAAGGACATTCATTCTTAACCTCTTTACGCATTATGTTATTCACTGGGTTTTAGCTCACTGTTTATATATATATGTAGGTGTTCAGGCACCAGACCAGAGCTAGGAGCCCGGGTTAGACCCCTTTTTTGTCAAGCCAACCACTGTGCCTCACTGCGAGGTTCCGAGCCTGCCAAGCTATGGCTTAGGGGTGTTTCAATTTCCCCCGTCTGTCTCCGTATCTGTTTGTATAATTGTATAGACTAAATGTTTTCGTACGGTACTGTTTAAGAGGGATTAGGTCCCTGTTCTGATCGACTGTAAATGTTGTACATACTGGTTTGCACTGTCTATGTATATGTATGAAAAGTCTTTTTGCATACAGACTCACAGCTCATTGGACATTATTTATTTACTGTAATGGCTTCCGCCATGCCCCTGTACTCTGTTTTACTGTTCTTCTGTTAAGCAGGCCTTCGGTAATCTCGGATTACTGGCCGGTTACGGTGCTAAACCCATATAGGCGGGTTTGGGTCGTGACAATTTAGGTCCATTGCATTGATAGAAAATCCATCCCTATCGTCACTGCGTTGACTGTCTTTGCTTTCATTATCATTGCTTTCATCTTTCTTTGCTGGTGCACTTGACAAAATCTCAGGTTTGGGCTCCATATTCAATTTTGTATGATGGTACATCTTCGCTTTAGTTGGGGATGCCATTAGCTCACCGCCATATACCTGCAGTTGGAGACATTATGTTAGTTAGATAGTTCCTTGTCTCACTATGTGAATGGGCACAATATTTTTGGTTGTACTTCTACCTCATTTAAACCAAGCTTAGCCAAAGATATGGACTTCATGTTGTTATGTAAGGCTGTGAGGTCCCACTTTACACATCACGAAATGGCATTAGGGTTGCGGGGTTATAAGATTGTTGTGTGCTCACACAACCAATACTGAAACAAATAACAAATATCAGTAATGTGAATGTTCACATCAATTAACACTGATGTGAATGTTTACACCAGTGGCCAGTAATGTGAATGTTCACATCAATTAACACTGAAGTGAATGTTTACACCAGTAGCCAGTAATGTGAATATTTACATCAATTAACACTGATGTGAATGTTTACACCAGTGGCTAATAATGTGTGTTTATACATTACTGAACAGTAATGTGAATGTTCACATTATTGATGTCAACTTCCACACCATTGCCTAGTAATGTAAATGTTCACATCAGTAATGTGAATGTTCCAAATTTGTTTTGGTGCTACCATCACATCAATCTACACTGATGTGAATGTTTACACCAGTGTCTACTAATGTGTTTTTGTACATTACTGAACAGTAATGTGAATGTTTACATCACTGATGTCAACTTCCACACCATTGCCCAGTAATATGAACATTCACATCAGTAATGTGAATGTCCAACATTTGTTTTGGTGCTAACATCACATCAATCTACACTGGTGTGAATGTTTACACCAGCGTCTACTAATGTGTGTTTGTACATTACTGAACAGTAATGTGAATGTTTACATCACTGATGTCAACTTCCACACCATTGCCCAGAAATGTGAACATTCACATCAGAGTGGGCAGACCCCGTAAATGTTCATATTAAACATAGAATAAGTTTTATGAGATTTACCATTAACAACAGCACACATCCGGTGACTCGTCTTGGTTTTCCACAGTTTTGGCCCAATGAACCCATTAGGGTTGCCCGGATGCTCTCAGCCCAATCATACTCGATCATGTTGTCCAATGGGTCCATGTATAAGTAGAAAGCCCATCCAATTGTTTCTCCAAACGTAGAAAAGAATAGCTTGATGCATGCATACATGTAAACTAATCTTGCGACCTTTTCATTGTCTTGTTTCTTTGTGCCCTTTAATGTTTCGTTCAGAATTTCTCGTATTTTGGTAGCACTTAACCGACTAACACCCTTGCACATTCGGTGTATGATGTCGGTTGTTGGTTTTGCACCATAAGAGAGGTCCATCGACTTGGTGCCGCAGTCTACCCTAAAAATTAGTGATACATCGCTTCTAAAAATCTGGATGTTCTTATCCCCAATGTAAAACCTCCCACTAGATGGCTTGAATGTCTGCACTATACGTACAATGACATCATCATACTTCATGCAGTGGTTGAGGTCGACTTCATTACTGATCAAGCAATCAAATAATGGCCAAAACATTGTTTTTCTAAGGCACTTCAATTGGCCACTTGTAAATTTTGTATCCTTTAACAATTTGATCAATCCAGTTATATTTGACCGGTAGTTAACTTTTTTCATGTTCACTTCTTCAGGAACAGCTGTTTGATCAGGTTTGGCTTTGGCACAGGATTCCCCTCTCTTTCGCTTGCTATCAAATCTATGGGGAAGACCTGGGTGTTCAAATAAGAACATATAATTGGCTGAAAAACAGAGGATAGAACCAAAAGCACCAAACAACATTCAACAATCAACAGTGACAGTAATGTGAACATTCACATTATTGTACACTGATATGAATGTTCACATCAGTGTATACTAATGTTAGTTTACCCAGTATAGTAATGTGAATGTTCACATCATCTATGTTTGCAAAATCAATTCCGAAAACAATAACAGTTATAGGGCAATGTAAATGTTTACATGGGTGATCACATTATGTTATAATTGGCTAAAAATCAAAGGGTGGAACCAACAGCACCAAACAACACCCAATAACACAAACAAGTCTGACATTGATGTCACAATGTGAATATTTACATCACATTCTATCACATTGTTGAGTGAAGATTGGGGGTTCTATGGACATCAACAATCAACAATATCAACAGTGACAGTAATGTGAACATTCACATTATTATACACTGATGTGAATGTTCACATCAGTGTCTACTAATGTAAGTTTACCCAGTAATGAACACTAATGTGAATGTTCACATCATCTATGTTTACAAAAATCAATTTTGAAAATAACAACAGTTACAGGGCAATGTAAATGTTTACATGGGTGATCACATTATGTTATAATTTGCTAAAAATCAAAGGGTGGAACCAACTATGACAACCGTCACCTCTGATTAGTGTTAATCTATGATTAAGCATGATAAGTAATTGATCGGATTGAAATTCTAAACTGATTACATGAGTATGTTGCTTTAATTGCATTTATATCTGTTTGCCATTAAATGATCTGTTCGTGTTTTAAGTTTTGAACTATAAATTGAAGGCCTTATTGGCGGCCAAATCAGAAATTGATTAGTGTTATGTGTTAATTAGGATTTATGTGATTTTATGGTAGATTTAATTGGAATTTGATTCGGAATGATTAAATTAGATTAAATAATGTTAAAATAATTGAATCTAGTTATTTATCATTTTGCCATTGAGTGGCTTGACTCTTTGACCAACCCTTATTACACCTCATACACATTTGATATATCATTTTGCTTATCTTCTTGCCAAAATCGTGAGAGGGAGGGAAATAGAAGAAACTTGACTTCATTTGAGGATTGGCTTGGAGAATTAGAAGGATTGAAGAGGTTTTGCAAAATTAAGCTAGAATTCTTGGAATTCAAGACCTAAGGTAGAGAATACACCTTCTTACTTGTAAATTTAAGTTACATCTTGCATGGATCATGGAATTTGGAGTTTAAAGTCAAGAATTGGTTTAAAGTGTTGAATTAAGAGTCCATTCATGCATACATGTACATATTATTAGATTTTGAGGTTGTTCTTCATGAATTTCCACATGGATGTGCATATTTTAGCAGAGGTCCATGAATTCACCATGTTCTTGAGCTAAATCTTGCATTTTATCTTGTTTTAGAGCATTGTAATTCATAGGAGCTCATGCATGTTATGTTCTTGTTTAGTTCTTCAAGTTTCTTTGAAATTGGTGTTCAATTGGCTTACCTTTGGGCTTGATTTTACAAATTGATCTTCAAAATATGTTGTAGTATGAACTTTCAAGTGTTTTCCAGAAAATAGGCCCAAACG
Source organism: Camellia granthamiana (assembly GCA_036172215.1). Taxonomy (NCBI): domain Eukaryota; kingdom Viridiplantae; phylum Streptophyta; class Magnoliopsida; order Ericales; family Theaceae; genus Camellia; species Camellia granthamiana. Next base: position 39,432,305 of record CM069905.1, read on the forward strand.
GTTGAGTTTTGAAGTGTTGAATGCTTGGTTTGAGCTTGGGAAGCAAATCTGGAAATTCCAGATTTTGGCTTCCACGCTCGAGCGACCATTTTTTGTTCAGAGCTCCGCTCGAGCCAAGGAATGCTGGCTCGAGCGTAGATTGCAAGCTCTCAGATTTTTGGTGCACGCAGACGCACGCTCGAGTGACGAGACCTACGCTCGAGCGAAAAGCTGTGTCTCACGCTCGAGCGAGCATCGAGCGGGGATTTTTAACATCTAGCACTTTTTACATTTTTACAGACCGCTCGAGCGAGGAAGTCCACGCTCGAGCGACCCCTCTGTTTTGGCACGCTCGCTCGAGCGTAGAAAGCCACGCTCAAGTGAGACTCCTGTTTTCTAAAAAATTCTAAAAAGTGTTTTAAAGTGCATTTTTGCATCCTTATTCCATCTTAGGCATTCCTAGGCCTAGTTTAAGGCATCTTAATGAGGATAATGTCATAGAACCACACCAAGTCAAGTTAAGGGGCTGAGTTATTAATCCCGAGTGTGTGTTCGTTCTGCAACTGTAGGGTTGGCATCCGAGGACATTCATTAGCTTGTCTAGCCCAGTACTCTGTGAGTAACAATGTTGTAAAGATATGTTCAATTATGATTATTTTCTGAATGATCAACTGTTCTGCTTACTGAAACGTTATTGTTTAATGAATGAATGTTTGTCCTATTTGTAAACTGTATTCGTGGTATCCATAACAATTTATTGTTACTGTACTGTTACTGCTACTGTCACAGAGATCTCTGTCGGTTCCTATGTTTGAAACTACTACTGTTTATTATTTTGATGGCCATCAACTGACTGTTCGGTCTATTAAGACCTACTGTACTGTTTTGCTATGGGATGTACCACATGTGACTACTATGGTCCTAAATGACTGATTTACTGATGCAATTGACTGTTTAATTACTTAAAGGACATTCATTCTTAACCTCTTTACACTGCTGTTATTCACTGGGTTTAGCTCACTGTTTATATATATATGTAGGTGTCCAGGCACCGGACCGGAGCTAGGAGGGTCGGGTTAGCTCTTGTTTTGTCAAAGCCAACCATTGTGCCTCACCTCGAGGTTCCAAGTGCATTCAAGCCACGGCTGTTTTGGGGTGTTCAGATTCACCATTTTGTTTCTATCTTGTAATAAATGTTTAAGACTTGACTGTACAGTTTTAGTTAGGGATTTGGTCCCTGACATGGTTGTTGTGTATATGTCGCATGTACATATGTTTTGGTTTCAATATGGCATGTTTATAAAAAGTCTTTTTGCGTTTAGACTGTCACAGCTCATTAGACATCTTTTATTTACTGTTTTGGCTTCTGCCAGCCCCTTTACTCTGTATTACTGTCATTACTGTTAAGCAGGCCTTCGGTAATCACGGATTACTGGCCGGTTGCGATGTTAAACCCATAGGGGTGGGTTTGGGTCGTGACACCAACAGTACCAAACAACACGAAACAACAGAAACAAGTTTGACATTGATGTCACAATGTGAATATTTACATCATATTCCATCACATTATTGAGTGAAGTTTGGGGGTTCTATGGACATCAACAATCAACAATATCAACAGTGACAGTAATGTGAACATTCACATAATTATACACTGATGTGAATGTTCACATCAGTGTCTACTATTGTAAGTTTACCCAGTAATGAACACTAATGTGAATGTTCACATCATCTATGTTTACAAAATCAATTCCGAAAACATCTATGTTTACAAATTCAAATTCGAAAACAACAACAGTTATAGGGCAATGTAAATGTATACATCGGTGATCACATTATGATTGAAAAGCGGAAAGTGGAATGGTATTGCTTACTTTTGTTCCTCATGGTGGGTGGGTATGGACCACACTCAGTGGATGAAATAAACTCAATCCAACGACAGAACGACAGGAATTTTCGAACGACGAAGCACCCTCCTTCTGATGTGAACCTTCGCAGCGGTGAGATGAAGAGGAATCTGGGGTGGACCGTGGATGATGACGACGTTGGTGAGGCGATGTGAATCTAGGGTTACTGGAGGCGATGTGAATCTGGTTTCGTGGATTTAGTTTTTGTTTTGAAAATTTTGTAGATTGAATAGTTGGAATGGGAATGGGTTTTGCAGAATCGATTACACGCGGGAGAGGCGGATGAGGGTTATTTCGTCCTTTTACAATTAATGGACCTAATGGAATATTCAGAAATAGTTTGAGTTTTATGGAATAAAACAGTTCCAAATAAGATTTATCAAAAAATAGCCCTTATATTTTTCTTAAATCTCTCCCTATTGATGGCTTACTCAAAAAATTTATCTCGGATTATCTTGTTTTGAAAATCATAAAAATTCATATGATTTTATTGTCTGTACAAAAAGTGTGATTCATTAGTATATTTTTTAATTAATATGGCTGATCTCTAATTTTTTTTAAAGGAGGTCAATTTTAATAAACTTATAGTTTTTTTTTTTTTTTTGTTACAGGAAAATCCTCCATACCCTCCCGCAGGTCCAAGGCAGCGCCCCTTGCAGAGATCACCAGGGTGCCCTGTTAGCCGTTCCGAGCGAGGAGACTATAACTTGGGAACTTACCCCGACCTCTCGAGACAAGCTCCGCTTAATTCAGGACTCGCACAGCGGGGGAGTATTAAACCCACACCAAGTGCGGATTAGACAACTTGAGGTCCAACCTCCTAACCAACTGTGCTTCGCCCAGGAGATTGGCCCAAGGAGAGGGAATTAAACTTGTGATCTTGGGGCTTAAACCCCAAGCTTTAACCACAATGCCACACATCCTTGGGTTAATAAACTTATAGTTGAACAACAAAAATTGACGCTCACAATTGCGAAATAATTGTTAAGCCCGTGCCACGAGGAATGTTTCACGCTAATCAATATTACTTCATATTATTATTATTAGATAGTGTTAGCTATCTCTAAAATTTCACCTTTTCTTTTACAAAATTTAAATTTAATGAAAAATTAATCAAAATCATGCTCCCACGTTGTCATTAGTTTGATATTAAATTGAGGATAATTAAAACTTTGGGCAATGATACATACCATTAAAAGTGGTGCTTTAAAGCACCACTAGTGAGTTGGCACACACTTTAAAAATTAAAAAAAAAAAAAAAGGCACAGCAACACTGTGGCAGTGGGTGGAGTCTCCACCCACTGCCACATCATTAATGCTACCACTAATTAGTGGTCTCAATCATTTTCCTAAAAGTTTTCATCAAATTGAGAAATAGTGAAATCTTTTATCAAATTACTGTAAATAGCTGTTAGTGTAAGAATACTGGACGACCGGCCAGTTATTCCCTCGGACATCCATTTCCTTGCAATTTAAATTGGACAATTTATACTGGCTGTGTAACGCCCCAACTTCTGGGCCGTTAATAAATCAAATCAACCTCAAATTTATAATTGCAGATAACTCATAATCTCAAATATACAAATCATCTCCATAAATAATTAACTCAAATGTCTCCAAAACATAAGTTATACAAATTTCCAACAATAATATATAGTTGTGGACTAAAAAAAATCTCCAACTCAAATAATCTCTTTAGATGCTTCAACCCCAATCGCCACTAAATTTTCTCCACGCATAAAAAATAAATTAATTCGGGAAGTATACAATACAACAGGAATAACAAGGCTCGGACAGAAAATAAATCAACAAAGATCCAACAATTACACAACCGTTAGATTTGATAATCAAGCAATTTACCAAATTGCACAAACAAGTCAACTCGACATAAGATAATTTATCCAAAACCAAATACCCGGTCCTACTCGGTACATAACCAGTGACCGGCCTCACCCACCCCACCCAAGCATAACCGCTTATCTGGGCTATTGGTGCAAGCTATTGGCAAGGTCTACTCGATTCATGTACGGAGCATTTCCATGTCATTTAGCTAGACAAATCAACACTGACTACACAAAACAACTTCATAGAATTTATCAAGTGACCAGAGTACTCAAACGTGTCAATAGAATGATTTCACAGGATTTATCAAATGATCACAATAATCAAGGGGATTACAAATTGGAAGTAATTAAAATAAACTCAAAATAAACTCTTTGCAAAGAGATTTAAAGGAATCATATTGTATACCACCGAATTACCTCAAATCAATCTCATCCATCTCCAACACTCGAATCTTGATATTTCTCCATGAATCTCCAAAGTGGCATAATGTATGTAAGTGTCACGACCCAAACCCGGCCCTATGGGTTTAGCACCGTAACTGGCCAGTAATCCGAGATTACCGAAGGCCTGCTGAACAGTAACACAGTAAAACAGAGTACAGGGCCTGGCGGAAGCCAATACAGTAAGTAACTAGTGTCCACTGAGCTGTGAAAATCTGTATGCCAAAAACATTTTCATGCATTCATACAGTTCAAAACAGTACAGTCTATACAATCATATACAAACATTCAGTACGGGGACTTAATCCCCTGATAACAGTACGGTCAAACAGTAAACAGTTTATACAGTAATACAAAACAGTCGGGAGACAGGTGGGGAACACAAAAACACCCCAAGCCATAGCATGGCGTCTCGGAACCTCGCAGTGAGGCACATAGGCTGGCTTGACAAAACTGGGGGACTAACCCACGCTCCTAGCTCCGGTCTGGCTGCTGAGAACCTACATATATATATAAACAGTGAGCTAAAGCCCAGTGAATAACATAATGTGTAAAGGGGTTATGAATGAATGTCCTTACAGTAATGAAATCAATTCATTATACAGTATTTCAATCTTTCAGTATTTCAATCAATCAGTCATATGTGGTACATCCATTAGCCTATAAACAGTAGGTCCAAAAGGACCGGGCCTTAACAGACCCAACAATAATGATGGCCATCAATCGATAAACAATATGGTTCCACAAGGAAACCGACAGAGCTCTGTAACAGTCAATAACAGTAGGTGCTAAGGATGCCACAGTACAGTTCAGAAATAAAGGACATACATTCATCAATAAACAATATCAGTGCAATAAACAGTTCAGTTCAGTATTCAAAATATAACCATTTTGAACATATCTTTACACAATCTGTTACTCACAGAGATTGGGCTAATAGCAGCTAGAGCGCGTCCCCGAGAGCCAACCCTAAACAGTAAACAAGATGAACACACTCTAAGTTTAACAGTTGGGGAAGTACAATAATTAACTTCCTATTATGCCTCGGTGTGTTCTACATCTATATCCTCATTAAGATGCCTTAAACTAGGCCTAAGAATGCCTAGGATGGGATGAGGATGCAAAGATGCACTTAGAAAACATTTGCAGAATTTTCAGTGAAACAGAGCCACGCTCGAGCGCAGGTTTCCCCGCTCGAGCGTACAGGCAACAAAGGTCCCCGCTCGAGCGCAACATCCCCGCTCGAGCGGACCAAAAAGTACTGGATAGGTGAAATCTCCGCTCGACGCCCGCTCAAGCGTGTCACCCAGTCCTTCCGCTCGAGCGCCCAATTCTCCGCTCGAGCGGACTGATGCACAATGCAAGATGCTGGGAGCTCGACTTCTCCGCTCGAGCGCTACTTCCTCCGCTCGAGCGGACAACAGAAATCTGGAAATCCCAGATTTGAGTCCCAAGCTCAAAAACCAAGTTCAAAGCAATGTTTTCGATCCTCTTGGCTATTTTCTGGAAAATCTCTTTTAAACACATAGAATAACATGTTTCAAGACTCAATTTAAGAAATCAAGGCCCAAGGGTGTTTACTCAAATTCATTTTCAAACTAGTTTTCAAGAACAACATGCAACATGACATGCATGAGTTTTTTAACCAAATTCAAGCTTCAATCCTTGCTCTAAAGAGCTCAATAGTTGGAAAATATTTTGAAACATGGGACTATAATAGAAACATGAGCATGCATGTACAATCTACCATGAATTCAACTTCCAAATGCACCAAAATGGCCATGCATGGCAACAATTTAAGCATAAATCAACCTCTATGCACTAAATCATGGTTTGATTCTACAATGGAGCTAGAACATGCAAGATGGAGCTCAATGACAACAATAAGAAGATAAATTCTTACCTAGAGTTTCAATCACTTGTCTAGAAGTCCAATCAAGCAACTATGTTATGAATCTCCAAGTTCTTCTAGCAATTCTTCAAGAGTTCAAGCCAAATCAACAAGAGCAACCTCTCTCTCTCTAACTCTCTTCTAATTTCGGTGGGGGCTAATGGAAAATGGGCTGATCAAAATGTGTCTCTAAGTGTATAAGGCACAATCCATAATAAGAATAAACAAAAGCCATTCAATGGCAATTCCGTAAATAAGACGAACTCTAGAATTGGCTTAATTTAATCAAGTTTAATCATTCATAATCACATTTTAATAAATATACCATAAAATCACAATTATTCTACTGATCATGAAACACTAAACGGTTTTCGGTTCGGCCGCCGATAAGGCCTTCAATTAGCAGTTTAAACACATAAACACAAACAGATAATCAATCGATCAAACAGGTGCAACATGCAATTCAATAGATAAACTTATTCAATTCCAGTTTCGATTTCAATCAGTTCATTCAGTACTTCAGTTAATCCAATTATCAGTTCATTATCAGTTCAGTTTAGCAATAATCAGTATCTAATTCAGTGGTTTATCGGTAATCAGTACGAGGGTTGTTACAGTAAGGTTTTCACAAAATCTACAACTCTCCTCCTTTACGAAAATGCTTACACTCACTCTATACACTCTTAATCTAAAGTCAAAATTTCTATAATTTAAGAGAGAACAATATGAGAGAGATAAAGATATGGATGGACCAAGAAGAAAAATGATAAAAATGGTTGAGAGGTGAGCTCAATTTATAGGCAAGGATACTTGGGACAAAAGAAAAGAAAAAATAATAAAATAAAGTTTGCTTGGTGGTGATAAGAAAGGGATGTACTTGGAGAAAAAGAAAAATAACTTTCCTTGGAGACAAAGTAACTTGGAGTCTAAAAGAATAGAAAGTGATGAGGGGACTTAATTATGTGATTAGACAATATCTAGTTAGCCTCTAGTTGGAATGGAACTAGATTGGGAACACAATCTCTTGATTTAGGGGTACTTGGTTACTTTTGCTTCTAGAATGCCATGATTACAAGTCTTGAAAATTGATCCCTCACACTCTCCTAGGTTGGCCGTCCATGGGGAAAGGGAAATGAAGAATATTCTATTCAATATATGTGTAACTATGGAGATATTCCCAATGTATATATAGATCCACAAAATTGATTTGGTGGTACTATAGTGTAAAAAGTAACATGTACTAATTTGGGGCAAATCTTGAAATTAATAAAGAAGTGAGGGCTTGAAATTAAATCATATATTGGAACTTATTCATGTAGAATTAAATTAAATTAGGCTAAGGAACCTAATTCGGGTAGGATATTCTTGTTCGATAAAATTAAAAATACTAACGGCAAAATTCGAAATAATTTACGAACTAAGGAGCTTTAAGGAAATAATCAAACGTAAGGGTTTTTTTTTAAGAAAATACATTTTTCAGGGGCTTCACAGGCTGGTCGATCGGCCGAACAATCGCTCGGTCGTTTGCCCGGTCGAACCAGTGATTTGATGAAAGATCAAAACCTCGTTGGAACGTGATATCAAATAGAATTTTTTACTCAAATTTAATGAAATAAATCAATAAACACTGGATATGCCTAAAGGGCATCACCCAATAGTTTACTCAAAATTTTCAATCAAATTTCACTTAAATTTGATTAAAAACTTGATTTGATATCGTGCGTTCAAACGGAGTGATTTGAAATTTTATCAAATTATGGGTCGACTAGGATGAATGTTCGGAAGACAGCTGGCCGATGTAATTTTTTTCACAAATTTTTGCAAAGATGTGGTCATCTAAGTGGACAACTGGCCTGTCATCCAATTGTGAAAATAACTTGTAACTCTAATGTTTATAAACAATGATTTGATGAAAGGCAAATTCACCCTTAACTGGATGAAAATTTGAGAAATTTTGAATTTGATGAAATGTTTGGTGCTGGTTAAAGCAGCAAAAGATAATTTTTTCATCAATAAATTTGATGAAACATTTAGTTTTGGGTTGAGATGGTCTGTCTTCATATTAATTGATAAAACATCAATACAACCTCCATATGAATCAATTACATCCTCACAAATACCTCTCATTGACACCAATCGCATTCGATTCAATACACCTGATAATACCCCTATTGACACTCAAAATAGCGTGAAGGTTGCTCAAATTGGTCCCCCAAAATCTATATAATTTGACTTCTAATCCCTTCAAAATTATAAGAGGGACTACGTGTACTGAGATTAGTTCAGCCAGGGAAAAGAAAAAAAAAAACACATGCAACAGTTTCACAATACCCAATTCTTCACTAATTAATAAACATTTACTTTGTATTGAAAAATAAAATAAAATCCAAACAAAAAAGAAATATTTATGTTCTGTAATATCCATCCCAAACATCACCTCAGAAAGAAAACACACCGGAAAAAGTATCAAACTAAGATATGATTTGAAACTGAAAACAGGAAGCGTTAATCCAGTTCTCAGTTTGGAGGAGGGAAGAAGATGGCTTCTTTAGCCCTCTTCGAGCGGAACTGCTGTTCTACATCCGAATCAACGTTGAAAGAAGCTCGGACCACTTCCGGTGACAAGGCCTTCCATGGTGCAATACTTCCTGCTAAATGAGTGAAAATTGGACTGCAATACACAATATATATTATTAGTATTAGAGACATGTTAAACAAATAGTTCATCTATGTTTTATTATTCTCTGCAAAAGCATAGAGAATTTGTTTGGCAAAACGTTTTGGGAATTTTTTTCAGAAAATAACTCACTTCAAAGGAAACTTTGAAAAAACTAGTTTTGAATTTTCAAAAGGGTTAATGAAAATGATATAAAAACAATATGTGCTCTTTGTTTCCAAAAACATGGAAAATAAAAATGAATAAAGCGAAAACACTGCCAAACAGACCAATTTTGTTTTCATCTACTCTCTTTTTATTAGTAACCAAATGTTAGGAATTATATTTAGACCGAGGACTGCTTGGAAAAAAAAAAAAAAAGTGAAGCCCTTTGTTTCCAAAACATGAAAAACAAAAATGAATCAAGCAACACACTAACAAACAGACCAATATTTGGTTATTCTCTTTAAAGCATCTCCAACCCCTCACTAATTTTTTCATCTAATTTGATTCAAAATTTGAGCAAAGCCCAATTTAGATCAAGGACTGACGGGTGAAAAATTGTGTGAAGCCCTATGTAATTCATCAGACAAAATAACAAACAAGAAGCAGCAATGTGTAAGAAATACTTACTCAGGAGTGGTGATGATGGAGAACCACTCCATTCCCTCAGGATCAGCAATCTTTGAAACAACAAAAAACCTCGGCACAATAAACAGATTGCCACCCTTGAGAGTTGTCTCCAAGACCCGTTTTCCATCAATCCCAACAACCTGAACCCGGCCGCTACCCCTAACAATATAAGTCACCTGCAAAGCTGAATCACAAGAAAAGCCAGGAGAGCACATAGCACTGCCATCCAACCTCACAAGATCAGCTCCGAGTCCAACCTCACCGACCAAAGGCAAGTTCTTGGTGTTCAAAACCACGACCCTCCCACCTTTCTTAATGTCAACGTCCAACGGAGCTTCCTCACAATTCAATGCCATCCCATCACGGTGTTGGTTATTGGGCTCGGGCATCTTGAAACCCGCTTCAAGCTTGACAATGCCATTGCCGGTTTGCTTTGCAACAAGGGTTTTGACAACATCTTCTTTTAAATCCCATGCTCTGCTCACGAACTCAGTAGAGAAGCCCGTGAAGATGCCATTGGAGCCTGTTAGAAAGAAATCAGTGAAGGAACCGGATTTGTGGGCTTTTGAGGTGTCACCCAACAAGAGGACGACAAGTTCGGTGTCTTCCTTGTTGTACCACCATGTGACAACACCGAAAGGGAGGGCAATTGCATCGCCCTTCTTTATCGCGATCACCTTTTCCTCTTTCTCAGGGAGGACAATTCCAGCAACGCCTTTACCTAAACATGGCAAAGATCAAATAAACAAGTGAGAAAACAGGTTTGAGTAAGGGCAAAATCAGCATACAAGTTCCTTACAGCAATTAAAGTGATTTTCCAAATTTGAATTTGGAAAAGCCTGCGAAAAACCAGAACCCTGATAGATTCACATAATTGGGAAACCTAATCATTATAAGAACCCATATCCAACTATGGTGAATTTAGGCATCACAGTACCAACATTGCTAGAGGTATTCAAAACAATTAATCAAGCTCTCTTAACAAGGAAGGGTGTTTGGTGAAGCAAAATACTTGTCACTGGCGAAACAAAAGGTGCCACAAAATATTTAGATTCATTCACTATTACCACAACAACAACAACAACAACCAAATAAAATAAAATAAAATAAAGAGAAAAAGAAAGAAAATAAAAAAGAAAAGAGAGGATGTAAATCTACTATAAAACCAAGGCCAAACATTAACATAATAATAATAAAAAATTAATTGACTAAATAACAAGTCGACAACATTATGCAACAAGAACAACAAAAGTTCATCCTTCACAAGAAGGAAAAGCCTTTTATATTTTCTATTGTCATGACTCCCCATAATTGATGCCAAAACAATAAAACCAAACCATGCAGTTCTCACACAAACTCCAAGTTCCTGATTTGTATTAAAAAAAATTGTTAAAAGAATTATCTCTGGACAAAAAGAAGTGTCTGGCATATCCACGGAGGAGATGAATGGAACGATAACCTGTTAATCAGAGACGACATATCTTTCTTTTGCCAAAAAAAATAAAAATAAATAACCCAAACCAAATTCTAGTGAATTAACCAAATATATTGACATATAGGTAAACTCTGTAGCATGAATATGCATCACACACACCCCTCACTCAAAATTACGACACAATGTGCTCAAGTGTATTACCCAACAACATTTTATCATAACTCCAATAACTCAAAGTCAACTCGATGTGATTTGTGTGGTTCTAACTTGGATCGCATCACGTCTTAACAAACCCTTAGAGGGTACATACCAGAGACTGATGCATACACATGGTATACAGATTACAGATATATGCAAGTGTCTGTGTGTGAAAAAATCAGCTTAAATTCAGAGTGGCATTTTGATAACAACAAGAAGTAATTCAAATTTTAAGCGGATATAAAAGGACTCACTAGTCAAAGGACTTGACCAGTAACCACTCTACTTGAACATTGATCAGTGTCGAAACATCAGACCCATGAATTCAAATCACTCATTCTAAAACAAATTAGAAATTCAATAGAGGAAAATTCAATTGAGAAACCAATCACAGAACACTTGAAAAACTGAATTAAAATGATAAAAAAAAAAAAAAAAAAAAAAAAATCAAATCAAAAAGCCAAAAAAAACAAAAACCCACAAAATAACAAACCAATATAAAAAAAATCCAGACATACCCACATACCAAACGGAACAAAATTCTGAAACTAGACATGCTTGTGTGTGTATATATATATAAACAGAAATTGGGATATAAGTTATGTTATATACCTTGAAGAACATAAGCGACCTTGGCGGAATCAGAGTAGCGAGGAAGAGCGAAGCCATTGTTGTCAAGGGAGAGCTTGGCTGCACCAATGTTGCCTTGACGGAGCATAGGAAGCTCATCCGGAGACCATGCGTAGTACGCCCCTCCATCTCCTCCGTACACCTTCGCTAACTTCGGTGACAGATCAATCTCCATTTCTCTCTCTCTCTCTGAACAATCACGCAGACGAATAAATAAAATCCAATAAACCAGAATACCCAGAAACTAGAGTCTCAAAGAAAGGTAAATGAGACCTGACCCATATATAGAGAGAGAAGAGAATATTGTAACCCAATTGGATGTGGATGATCATTAGTGGGTTTTTACATAAATTTGAGATAAATTCGAATTTGATTTGAATTTGTAAAAAATCTAATTGTACAGAAATAGCAGAGTAACCCAATTGGAACAGACCTATAGATTGTAACCCAATTGGATGTGGATTATCAGTAGTGGGATTTTTTACATAAATTTGAGAAAAATTCGAATTTGATTTGAATTTGGAAAAAAACTAATAGTACAGAAATAGTAGAGTAATTTTTTTTTTTTTTTTGGGATAGGATATATATCATGTGGTACCTTTTATTATTATGATTGATTTTGACAATAAGATTCACTATATTTATGTTAAGTGTTTGAAAAATAATAAAAAATATATATTTATGATTGATAAAAGATAATACCATATAATACCTTATTGACGGGTTGTTTGGACTGATCTAATAAGTGTACTTTTTGACTTTTTATGAAATATGGGTTGGGTTTGAAGTGATGTGTTAGAGAAATGATACGACTTAAATAAGATGATGTGACTTAAATAGGATAGTGACTTTTTAACTTTTTAAATTTTTTAAGAGTTGCCAAACTTAGCCTAAACTTTGAGACCACAAAGGAAGGGTGGGACTCATATGTGATTATTTGTGTCTCATCTATTATTGATTATGTAAACTAATTATGTGTTTATAGCGAAAATCTTTGAGTTTGGTAGGTATATTTTTTTTATTGTTTATTTTTTTGGGACTTAAGGTGTGTCTGGTTTAAAATTTTTTTTAAAAAAAAAAATTATATTTTAAAATTATACTTGACTAGATGAACAAAATTATATATATTATATATGAACAAATTTTATTAAAAATCAAAAAAAAAAAGTCAAGAATTTGTCTTTAGTAATTTTTTTTTTATAGATTTTTTTCATTTTTTTAGATTTTTTTAAAAATAAATATATTTTGACATAATTTAAAAAAAAAAAAAAATTACAGACAAGGAGTTCGAAAAAAACATGACTTCTTTAATTGATCCCAAACTCACAATTGATTTACTCTTACATAATCACAACATTAATATTGTCATATAGTCATTTAAAATTTATATATATTTGAACTCTATTTGTTTTTTTTCCTAAAAACATTTTACTTATTTTTCGTTGTTTGGTTTAACAAAACCTAAGTAAAACATTTTTGAAAAAAAATATTTGTGTATCATTTTTTCAAAAATGACTTATTTTTAAAATTTTCGCAAGTCAATTTTTACAAACTTAACTCTGACTCACTGCCTTTTCAATACATTTAGCCCAAATAAGAATCTTAGGCCCTGTTTGATTCCAGGATATAAAGAGTATGGACTGGATATTATATACTGTGGGGTCCACAAATCCCATATTTGTAATTTTTTTTTAAAGGGGATATAATATACTATGCGATTGTATATCTCCCAAAATTGGAGGATTATACAATACCACCACTCCCCATTATATCATATCCCATAGGTTGGGACATGATTTAAAAAGCCCAATTTACCCTCTTGTCTATCTAATATAATATAATATAATTTTTGAATTAATATACTATAATTATTGAATTTAATTTAATATTATTGGATTTAGTATAATATAATATAATTCAACATAAATTTTGAATTTAATATAATATAATATTATTGAATTGAATTTAATATAATATAATCTAATATAATTTAATATAAATTTTGAACTCAATATAATATAATATTATTGAATTTAATTAATATAATTTAATATAAATTTTGAACTCAATATAATATAATATTATTGAATTTAATTTAATATAATTTTTGAATTTCATATAATGTAATTTTTTTTTATCATTATCAGGTTGACATTGATATAATATAATTATTTTTTGTTTGGAAACATTATTGAATTTAATATAAATCTTTAATTTGTTCCAATAAAAAATTAATATGAATTTTTAATTTGTTTATTTGCATTAGTTCTGAATTTTTAATTTGTTTCTTTCCATTAGTTCCAATATGGGTATTTAAAAACATATTATGAGGGCAATTTTGAAAATTACTTGTTTTATATCTCACAATATATTTTGTAAAACAAACATGGATAATACATATTCAGTCTTATAAATCAAGTCAACAAACATGAATTAGGAGATATATTATACAATACATATATCCTATTCATTATATATCCTGACTAAATCTCACATCATATTATATTCTCCATTTTATATCCAGTGAAACAAACCAGGCCTTAAGTCACTAAAAAGTCATAAACGATACTTTATTGAATCAAAATTTATCTTTTAGATAATAAAATATTTTGTTTCAAGTGTCAACCAAACGCTGAAAATAAAATAAAAATATTAATATTTTTTATGTAAAATTAATTTATAAAAAATTTTTGTCTGTAAAATATTTTACGTGAAAGTAAACCAAGCCCTGATTTGCTCAAATTGTGAGAAACTGGATTGGTTAATGGATAT